>JXXA01003727.1:0-10101 GCA_000956255.1 Anopheles punctulatus | reverse complement strand
CTAATTCAAAAGTGGGTAACATGCACAATCGTTCTACAATACGGAAAAAAGACGAGAACGTAAACTATTTCTCAAAAACTGAACCAAAAAGCTACTAAAATAATGGATAAAATTATGGAGTGTTTTTTACTATGTTATGATAGCAGAAATCATTTTTGTACACCCGGAGTTGACGAAAACGAGGGCATGGTGTGAGATATAGACCCGGGTGTAAATTTTATTGGTTAAGGGACATCCTAATTCTTTCTCGTGTTATTTCATGGTTACGTTTCACCGTGCAGCAGAATTCCAACACATATGCGAGCAATATAATTGCAGTTTGACAAGTCCAACCCTTAAATAATGAACCATTTTTCGCATCACATATCCCTTGCGTTTGCAATTATTTTCTGTAAATAAACGTTCCATCAGATTTCTTGAGCAAAGGGTGTGTTAAAACTCCGAGCAAGAGTGGTCGAAAAGGAAGACAGACATTCATTTGCCAAACGTCGCTGAACTTCCTGCTGACTTCTGCCGTAATTGATGACTCCGAGCAATGCTCCCTCGAGCCAATATTCAATATTTAAATTCAATCAAAAAAGGTAAACTCCTCCATTCGCCAGCTATCCCTGGATAAGGACGGTTTTCCGGGAATATCTTTGTTTAAATATCAAATTTGTTGCACAGGAAGCACGACACCGACTGTAGGGAAGATCGGTCCGGCGAAGCACAGGATATTGGTTGCGTCTTAGGCTTTGGCTTCGGCTTTCTTCAGGCTTCCCGTGGCCGATCCATCACTTCCCCGCGCCTACAATCACACCGGCTGGACACACATTCTTGACCGCATCCCCGGACCGACGCGATACCCGTGGCCGAAGGTAAATCAATTGAAATGTATTTGAATAATGGCAGAAGTCAATTATCTGAACCCTGCTGAATGTAAATCAACTAATCAGTTAGGCTTCTTGGTAGCACCGAGCACGGGACGGGATGCACATAAAATAAATACTTCGGCCAGTTTTTGCCTGTTTGCCGTTTTCCCTTGCGGGCTCCCTTCCGGAGTCTGGAGACCGTGCAGCCGTCATGGTCAGCTTGACCGGTCAGTCTCGGCCCTACTCGACCGCGGTTGTTCACAATGGTTCGCTCAGGTGAAGGGGTGGCCTCCTGGCACCCTGACCCCACGCCGGTGCGCTGCCTTAATCATATACATGTTGTTCAGTATGTATCGTAGATAACCGTATTGCTTACTGCAAACACAAACATACCCACTCACATACATACGCACATAAACTGTCGATATTTATGCTTTGCATCATGGCAACCGAGCGCGCGCATGAGGGAAACCGAAGGCGCTACGGTTTTTGCAAACCCGACGTCTGGTCCTGGGTTTGCCCGGTACATACTTCCTGTGCTGGATTTACGCCAACATGGGCGGTGCGAGAACCAAGACGCCCGGACGCTAACCGGCACTTGACCACGGTCTGCCGATCGAACAAGTGAGGATGTATAAATGTTCGTCAAATAAACACACCACCATAAATCGTGCGCACAAATATATGAGCATATCGGTAAATAAAGCGCACTAGGCGGGGAAGGTTGCCGCACGTTCGCTTCGTTTGGCCAGAACCGCGAAAGTGTCAGCGATGCTAAATTTCCATACAAATGTGCTTTTAGGGGGCAGAACTTGATGGCTAAATCTAACGCTCTTGGATGATGATGATGTGTGTGTGTTTTTCGTGATAATATATTAAGCGAAGCTTGTATGGAAATGGAAAATAACAATTTAAAGGACTTCATTTACTTGTGATTGAAGTTATTTATCTCTAATATTGTACAATTTAATAGGCTCTATTCTAGTTTTTTTTGGTTTAAGGTAATACAGCAACGATTGTTTTTTTTAAATAACAAGATGATTCATCATGTTTATTAGGCCAAAACAAAACCATAGAATAAGTTTATACCAATCGTCAGTTCAGAAGAAGCAAATCGGTTTCAATCATTTGAATTTAATGTTTCAAGTCAAAGAATATTTTTATATTAAAACGGGATACTAAAACGATTAAAAAAATACATTTTTTCATAATCAGTGAAAACCCAAATTATAACAAGTCACATTTTCGGTGAAATGTTGCTAATGTTCTACATTCATATGAGATAAACAAATACCATGTAAATGACAAGATTATTTGTTGATAAAAATTATACCAACGGTGATTGACTTCTGTTGCCGTCTAACTAAACTTTTGTCTAAAGATATTGATTTCGAATGATACAAACTGTGCTTGAAAAAAATCTTCCCAGTTTTTTTCTTGACGAAAATATTAAATTAGCTTTCAACAAATTTTATTGCCTTGAAAAATACGAATCAATAAAATATTTAAATTGTAGGATATTGTATCGCCAAGAAGACAGAATTTTTTACATAAGAGAAAAAAAGCATTGTATTAATTTTACAAGTAAGTAACTTCTTTAAGTAGGCTGGAGTTTCCAGTGCTTGTTTGGAATTTGTCCCATTATTTAAAAAAAAATGAGAAAATGCCTTTTTCAAAAATTAGATGGCCTTTTATTCAAGTAAAATACATTACTTGTTTCATATACTTTGTCTACGTCCTCTCTTGACTTTGTAGCTCCACGTCTAGTCAGAAATTATAGTCGAGTTCACTTGTACCCTGGGGTCAGCCATTCGTCCTTTGGTATACGTACCAACCCACTCAGTCAACATTGCCAAGGGATTGCTGCCAGAATCAGAACAAACATATCGATGAATATGTTCACTGTTCCGCCCGGTCTGTAACTTTTATTTATGTTGCCCCGGTAAACATGCTTCGAACGGCCCCGGACGCCCGTTCAATACAAGATGAAGTGGGGAATTTTCCCCACAGACAATCCATGACGATCGCCGTTGCGGTGCGCTGGTTGCATTTGAATGGACCTGCGCTAAACGCAAACGCATTCCAAGCGAACGGGGCCCCAGGATTGCGGGTCCGTCGATAACCATTGACCGAAAATGATGATTCTCGCGCGCACAGGCACCGTTCATCGATCCGGCCCCGATGACGACTTTGAAAGCAAAACGAACGCGGAAAAACCATGCCATCCCGAACCCGTACAAATCGGCGAACCTTCTTCCACCGCCGATGGATGTCAAACGATTTATGCAAAAGCTGCTGCTGCTGCAAACACTGAATGCACAGCATGCCCAAGATAATCACTTGTAATGTAAATTTATTCCTCACTGCAGCCGAGTGCCAGCGAAAACCGCTCGCTCAGCAGATCAGCGGGTTTGAACCAGGGCGTTTTGACAAAAAAAAAACCATTACATGTGACCGTACTGGACCTAGGATGCGGTCTCGGGCGTGCATTACAAGGCCCTGGAAACATGTGTACCATCGCTGGATGCAATTCAAACTAACCCATCAATCCTGGCGCTGCCCGTATCGAGCCAGCTGCAAAAATTTCTCGTACCAACGTCCGGGTTGCGCTAGTTAGCGCCTCCAGGGAGGAAGGGTTAACAGTGAGCTTACTATTTGCCAAACAAATCATATTACATACAATGTGCAATTCATTTATGCTAAATTTGCACCCGAAAGGGTTGCACGTTCCCGAGGCTCCCGGGAGATTTGGAGGCTCGTTGGGCTGGGACGGTTGCGCCGATGACGGAACTGTTCCATGTTTCACCACAACTAGTACGACTGATGCGAACGACACATCGTTACGGGCTTAATTTTGAATACAGTAGGACATGAAACGAAAAATTGAGGTCAATTGCTCGGGGACGTGACATCAAACACGAACGGCAACGTATGGTTGATGGACAATATTTAGCACCAAATCGGGTTTATTGATTTTGCTTTAATAATATTTAATACTGGTATGCAATATATGGCATGTTATATTCAAGAAAACAGCTCTGGCTTTCTATAAATTTTGGCGATTGCAGACCGAGTAAAATGTGTGAATATTAGTATTATTATTTCAGTCATTTATTCACTGTACAACCCTGACAAAACTGTCAACTGTTAGAAAAGACTCACTCAAAAAGTCTACATTACCTTCGATTTTTGTTTGGCATTTGCAGTAGTTAACGAGTTTCTTGTAGTTTAGCGTCAATTGGAGAAACATTCTAGGCCAGATATTGGGGGATAATAACAGCTGAGATATTTAAAAAGATATTTAAACTTCGCTGAGATATTTAAACTTCGAATTCGTCCAGTTTAAAGGCAATCATCTGTGGAGAGTGAGAACACGACTCGGATATGTAGGATGTAAAACTACAAGATAGATGGAACACCAAAGCCGAAGAAAGAAAGTTTTTTGTCGGACAATAAAAACAGTGTAACTTCTTGTTTCATTCACTGATGTGCGACACTTCTAGATTTTGTTCACTCTGGTCCTGTTTTGCCTCATTTATGCAAATCAATTTTTACAGGTATCATCAATTTTTTACAGGTATCACAGTTACAGCTAGCAAAGCTTAAATAATCTAACTTGTCTTATAATAAAGCGTATGCATATGCAGTTGAAATCCGTTTTTTAGACCCTATCAAGTTTAAGTAGTAGTAGTTTAAGTAGTAGTACTTCTTCTTCTTCTTATTCTTCTTCTTCTTCTATTTGGCGTAACGACCGAAGTCATGCCTGCCGTTTTACCGGCTTTCTAGACTAATTTTTACCACCATAGCTGGTTAGTCACTCCTCGCTAGGGGGAGACGATCCGAGTAGTAGTACTAAATAGTTTTATTTCTGTATGATCTTAAGGTACATTGTGACTTGAGAAATCGTTTATTTAATTATTCAATGAATTTTTAATTCGAGTAAGCAAACATAATATCGATTGCCACAAAATTTTAAACGTGTTTGATTTTATTTCCATCAATATTGTTGGAAGCCTTGATTGTAATAAAAAGTCTTTTTGAAGTTGAAATTGTTTGGTTACAATTTCATAATACAGAGTTGTACAATCGATTTAAATATTTTTGACGCACTTAATTTTTTTAAGTTAATTTCCCTCTCCTCACTATTTTATTTTTACCCATACAAAAATAAATTCCTTTGGTATGATTTATGATCCCTTAAAAGAAGTTTGCTGATGTTTCTAAGCTGAAACTGTGATATGCCGAAAGAAACATATTCATCCCATAAGGTTAGATTTTCTCATCAAATCAAACCGACTTTTGGATTCAAATAAAAACCAAACAAAAACTCTTCCAAATAACACCAAAACATCATCAATACTCCAATCAATTTTCCAGCGACTGCCGTCTGATCGTTGGATCCATTACGTTTTTCGCATTACGGCTTTCCGTTGGCTTTCCGATGGTCAGTCCTGATCAAATCCAGCCAATAGTAATGAATGGCAAGCTCTGACCGAATCACACCCAATCAAATATCGCGTTTCTTCTTATATCTGTCGACGCGAGATTGGACGCTCCCCCCAACACACATCCCTGGTGCATAAAGGATCGCTGCCATCCACACCTTGCGCGAAAAGGTTATACGATTGCGATGCATCCATTTCATTACAGTTTCACACATTCCCGACTGTAATTTGGGAGACATCCTTTGCCGCCGTGTAGCTTCTGCCACGTTTTCTGTTTTGTTACTCGTTTTTCTCAGTTTATCTCGCATTTCAACGCGTCGTGTGCTGTGACTATTTTTCGATTTGTGTAAAATACCACCGCACAGTTCTTGCCCGTCGCGGGCACGAATGCCTCGATGAGAGCGATGATTGCTGTCCATTTGCACCGTAAGCTGGGATGGCTGTGGGATGTGAGTGTTTTTTTCCCCTCCTGTGTGTGATACCAAATGAGGCTCGCATTGCTCTCGTTCCGTCTTTCTGATGGCGGCTCATTCCGGCGGATTGTCCACTATGTGGTCAGCGCAAGAATACTCTTAGCCATTTTTTACGCTTTTGCTTAAAAAAAACAACAGCCTGTGCTCGTTTTGGTGTCCTTTGATTCCTGGAAACGTTTTGTTTTTTTCCAACCAGCAGGTTAGTACGTTGATTTGCTGCCCATTCCTCAAGGTGATGTTTTTATCGACTGAAATGGATTGAAATTAAAAAGTGTTAGGTACTTTTATATTATTTCAGCGCAAAATCACCAAATCATATTGTGTAAGCAGTTGAATCAAAGAAATACTTTTGATAAGAATCAAAACTAATGATTAACTAACTTTTAAGGTTTCACTTTCTGGTGTATTTCTTGAATATATTATTTGAAACAATTCCAGATGTTAACCTTTTTTACGACCTTCTAGCGACAGAGTAACCGAATGTGCGGTGCCAAATTCATTACCGTCTCTCAACGACTGTTGAGAGCGGCAAGATGGCAACAGATTCGGCGCAAATGCTACACATCTAACTGTTGAACATTCCGTCGCCACGGCGTTGAAATTGCGTTTTTTTTTTGTTTCGTTTTCTTTTGCACCATTCAGAGTCTTTTAGGGAACCATCGTCAACCCCCGGAACACCACCGTGCCGGACCATTCTGTCAAGCGGATTTCTATCAGCAATCTGTTTTTTTTTTTTGTTTGGATCATTCCCGCGCGGGCAATAGGCAAACGTGGCCGGGTTTGAAAATTCCATTCCATCTTCACGAATTGGCAACATCACCGTGTAGTAGTGTGGCGAAATACGTACGAAAAAATAACACAGAACCGCTCTTCTTTTGTTTCGTTTTGTAATTTCTTAAATGTGGTTCAGATTCCGCGATTTGAAGCAATCCTTTCGGTTGGTCCATCGGTCGATATTTGCCATCCGTGCATGCCGATACGGAGATGTGTCGTTTTTTTTTCCTCCCGTGTCGTCGTTCACACCACCGGAAGAATGTTCCTGTGTGCGATGGGAAGGGAAGCAGGAAAGGATGCAGGCGTGCAACTGGCTGGATTTATCCGTGAGACTCCAAACGGGCTTCAACCCGTTGAAGCACTTAGGCGAAGGACCGAGTTTTACATTGATCTTTGCTGCGGAGGTAAGAATGGAAGGTCCTTTTCGTACCATTGTAACAAAAAATCAGCACACCGCGGACGGGAATTCAACTTTGCCACCATCATTTTTCCACTACAACGGGTATCTTTTTTCGTTTTCCTCGTTACGGATTGAGCTCCCAAAAAAAATGGATCCCGTGCATCGCGATGACAAAACAAAATTGGCGAAAAATTCCTATCGCCTTTGCGCGCCCGTGAAAGAGCAGGAAATATGGAACAAAACCGTCGGTGGACGGATTGTTGCAATAGTTTTCCAAATCGTACCAAGTTGCTTTATCTAGCGGTGGGTTTTTGGCTGAATGTTGTAGCGGTGAGCCTTTTTTTTCTGTCACTGCGCCCATTTCATCGTCAACGTGTGTTTTTCGACGACGGTTCCGACACATCGGCGAGCTGTTGCGTTTTCACTCTTATTTGGCAAATTTTCAACATTCTCCTCTCCGGTGTTGGTGAGATTTTTGTGTTTTTTGTATTAAGATCACAAACCGAGCCCTGGATCGAAAATTGCATGAGCAATTTATTCGCCATTGTACCGAGAAGCGGATACAAATTGGGCGTGTGCTGCACTTTGCTGCGCAGAGAACACAAGGAATGCAATTTTTCAACTTGTTGAAGATAAAAATTAAAATACTTTTTCGGTTCAAACAAATCAAGCTGTTCGTTGAGCAGATGCTCGGAACATGGAAGAGTTGTGGGATAATATTTCTGGTTTCGGGTTTGCTGCGGTGAGACGGCGGTGTTTTTCATTTTGCCTCGTGCTGATATTTGAAGCTATCAAGCAATTTTGATACGTTTAGTAAGCATAGTTTAATGCGTTTATTAAATTTTTGCTGCGTATTCTTAAATTTGTGTTTCATTTTAAGAACTAACTTAAAAGGCTTGGGAGGTTTAATAGAATATTCTCTTTTAGACAACTCTCACGTTGTTGGACCTCACATTGCAAAACCACGAGACAACACTGGCACCTTCGTTTCTAAATGACTTAACTAAACATACGAATTCAAAGACACACTTGAATCAAAGCCAAGGACCAAGGAAGTCCTTCGCAATCTTAATCAAAATTAATTAAAATCCCTTTCCATCGAGCCGGCTTGAGACTACCATCGAGACCAATTATTTGCCCGACCGCAGCCGTGCATCAGCGTCCCAAGAGCGACCGGATGGATTCCCAAGAGTCGCTGGACCATCGCCATGTCATTCCGTCTGCCGATCTTGGAGAACATGCCAGGCCGGTACGGGGTGTTAAATTAAATTTTATTACCAATTGAAATCGATTGCAGCAAACTCGAACGAGGATGTCGCTTCGATTCCGCACCGTTTTCGTCTTCGCGGGATGGAATTTTCCTCCCAAACTTACCCCGTTCGGGGGTGACACACGTCGGAATCCGATTCTTGCGGACATCATGAAGGAAGGTCGCAGATGAAGTCGCAGCTGACGCTGTCTCGGTAACACATTATTTTGACAGCCATCGACACATCGGCGGCATGTTTTGTTGCTGGACCCGTTCTCGCCGGGTAGATTAGAAATTATTGCCAACTTATCGTCCGCAGCCGATCTCGATCGCTGGTCGCCGCGCTATTCCACATGATTGGGCAGCATATTGATGGCGGATCTCTAGCGACCGTGTTGAACATATGTTTTCACGAAAATGTTCGTCTGCGTTCCAGGGCGAAAATGGATTAACACGCTGGCGGTTGAAACGTCTGTTGTAACGTCAGATTCTATGAACGTGTGATCGTATACCTGTACTGGCCGAAGGGTTTCCCCCTTTATCAGACGACCTAGATCGTTCCTGGATGCTGGGCTCGTCTATAAGCTACCCTTTTCTTCTTTCACTGTGACCAATTCTGAGCCTGACCAAGCGATTCTAAATCAATTAGATCTTTTATTCTCAAAATAGGATGTACGCACGTTCCGTACGAACAGGTCCAAAGAGGTTCGCCCTCGCTTTACTGATTACAATCGAAAAATCATAAATTTCAAACAAAGATCGTCAGACTGCCCATGCGATGTTCTACTAAGGGACAGGAATTAACAACGTTTAGCTCTTTTACGGCCAGCCAGTCCGCTAGATGGGATTGAAACGATTCCGTGTTTGTCCTTCCATCCTTTTTGAGGTCCTCCTTCCTCTTTGTGTGCAGCTTCTCTTGTAACCTGCGCTTCAACTCTCCGGAAAATGGTTTGTTTTGTAAAATATTTACTGTAGCCCTCGGGTCGTGCCTTCGGTCGTCACTCTAGGCTTGTCATATGTCGTCGTTTGACGGCTAACGAGGACGTTTAGGTGCAGCGATCAAATCTCTTTTCCGGGAACAGAAGGTCTGAATTGAGGATAATCGACAGGGCTTTCGAAAGGTTGGCGGAAATTTAAAGGATTATGGGATGAGCCCAAATCTGAACCGAATGAAAACGTAGTTTGAGGCAGCGTGTTTGTGACGACACAGTGCATGCGGTATTCATTACTAAAACATGCTGTTGCTTTCTTAGAGTTCGAAGAAACAAAAAATATCGTGCGATCGATACAATTTTTGGCGAATTTAAATAGGGTCCTATTCCATGACTAAAGGCTTAAATCAGTCAACAGATTATTTCTGTGCTCAGTGTGCTACAAAGACTTCAGCCTACATATACATGAAACATCATACATCTGGAAATTTGACACCGAACAGCTTGTCACTGCCGCCTGTGGCAGTATGCTGTTTGGAAATTGCCAAAAACCTGCCACAAGGGAGAGGTTGGAATGAAAAGACAAGCAGAAAACGAATCCAATCCGCCCGAGGGACGAACATGTTCCTGAAACAGCTTTGGGCTGGTAACGAGATCGAGCTTTGAGTGAAAAGCGATTTAGATTAAACCGTGCCGAAAATCACATGGTTCGGAACTCATACCCGGAAGGGAAGGCTTAACATAATTGGAATGTGGCGAAAATGAGTTAAACTGCAATACGCTCACATCTGGTTCGCGATTTCGGTACGCTGGAATGAGACGCCTAGGAAAATAGAAGCATACTGAGTGCATTGGAAGAATGGCTGCGAAATATTTGCGAGAATCTGGTTTCGTAGAACTTGCGACTGTGGTACGGCGACAAACTTTGTATGTAAGACAAACCAACGAAACGAAGTTTTGGATTTGGTTTGACCCTC
>JXXA01003726.1:0-13155 GCA_000956255.1 Anopheles punctulatus | reverse complement strand
GCTGCTGCTGCTGTTGCTTCGCTACCTGTTTCTCGCGCGCGCTCGTGAGCAAACGCGAGAAGCACATAGGCGGACGTGCGCGCACGCGATCTTCTCATTCTCACTTGCACGCTTCTTCTCCCATACGAGCGAGATGCTGATCGTGCAATCGCAAGAGCCGAATTTCGGCGGTCGATTCACTGCACCGCTTCCCCAGCGCGTTGGCGCGTGTGGTCGTGTTCCCCTGTTTTCCCCCACACACTAGCTGTCTCACTCTCACAGGCGCGCGCGCGAGCGCCCGTGAGAGCGCTCGCTCGTGCTGTGCTCGTGGAGGAGAAAAAAGCTCTCCGTGTCCGCGGTGGAGCACGAAGCTTTTGGCTCGCCCCTGCGCCGACGATGATTACGATGACGGTGGCCACCATCATCGACTACTGCTACGCACGTCTTCAACTCTGATTTCAAGCCGGTCGCGTCGCGTGCAAGCTCACTGGAGAAGGGGTAACACTGCGCGTTTTTTTTTCGATTCGGGGCGCGCGCGCGCCCGCGCGTGTACGCTTTTTTCGCTTTCGTCGAGCGCGAGTTTTCGGACTTTGCTTTGGTCGTTCTCCTGTGGCCCCTGCCTGTGTGGGGTGGCTCGAGCCATCGAGAATAAAAGGTAATAAAGAGAAGGAAAAAAGCGATCATGATCTTCATCGCCGCAAAGCTCATCGCTGTCTTTACTTTCGGTCTGGTGGAAGGGTGTATTTTTTTTATCTTGTCCCTTTGTTTTGCTTCTCCGTGTGTCCTTTTGCCTTTGGTGGAGGAGCTCGCTAGTTTTTGTTCCCTTTTCCGTTTATTAAAAGTCGATTTTATTTCGCTGCGCTAGTGTGATCAATGCTTGATCGGATGCGTATTCAATGAAAAATGATAATAAATCTGCCAGCTTGATCGTACAGCGGCGTTTACATCGTAATGTTCGTCGAATCAATCAAATGTAGCTCTCTTGTAACCCGCCTACGACGGGTAAATGTCTTTTACCTCGCTGCCCCGAAACGTTGCACGCGCCCAGGCACACGAAAATCCGCACTTCCGTGTGCACTCGAGCCGATCCTAGCTTTACGAGCCACATTTATGCTCTGCTGCAGGATTCAGGTTAAATCTGGTGTTTTTCGTACCTTTTTAATATGGGTCTCGTTGAACAAAAAAAAGGGCCTTCCCGCGTCGACGACGTGGTTGGCACAAACCCAGGGTACGAGCCTGAACTATAAGCCCGGAATCAAAAGCGTTCCCAGCCCACCGTGAGCAAAACTGTTTGGTGGTGAGGAAGCGGATGAAAGCCTCTGAGATGACTCGGGATGATACGATGTGTTGGCCAAAGATTTAGATAATTCTGTTCGATATGCTGTTCGGGGTGTTGGATTTATTTTTCATTAAACACATGGGATAAATGATAACAAAAAAAATGGGTGAAATTCATGTCCGTTGTTTCGTTGATAGCCATTTTATGCGACGATAGACGATATGTTATGTTGCCTTTGTAATACATGTTCGTGTCAATTTTACTAAGAAAAATCGATGTTTTTCTTTTAAATATCCTGAATTTGAATTTATATTTGCCACAAAAATGAATGTATTTTGGGACAAAATGATCTCCTAGGGAAACATTTCACCAAAATTTCTTCGTAAATTTATCCTTCACCACAAAAATCCAAAACTTTAAAGATCGTTCCCGATCGGCTGCGACAGCTCAGAGGAACAATATATTAGGAAATTTTCGTTACCGGTGCTGCCATCTGTTGAGCATCCTCGGAACAGTTCACAAACCAGCGGAGATCCGCCGGTTTGGAAGGCAAGAAACGGAGGCTGTAAAAACATTAGTGTTTGAGATGGTAGAAGAAAGACGCACTGTCCATTAATTCCGTTTGGGTGCGCAGTACAGGCAGAAGGGAGACGCAACAAACCCCTCCGTTCTGATCGCTCTCGCTTTCACACTTCTACCTGCCACATCCGAAATTCCTTTCCTCGAACTACCCGTCCAAACGATCCTGGCTCGATCGGGCAGCGTGTGCGCGAACGGGACAGCGCAAGGCGGGATCGTCCCGGAAAAAGAGCTTTGATTTGTGCTGTGATCCGTGAGTGCGAGTGAGATGGTTTGCTCATCCCCTCCACCGTACCAAAAGACCACAAAAAAAAACACATCCCGAAGGATTTTTTCGTCCTTTGCTTTGTGCACATTCGCCCTCTCTCATTCGCCCCAGTGGTGTTTGAAATATCTCACTTTCTCGCTCTCACATATGCATGGTAGTTCTCCGGGGCTACCTGCGAGAGCGCGGTGCGATCTCTGGCGGCACCGATTGCGGGAGAGAGCGAGCCCGCGCTAGCTGGGTGAGCAAAGCCGAACGAAAACGAACCGTCCCCGACGGAAGGGATCTAGATGGCGACGAACACTGCATCAGAATCAAAACCACCCGAGCTTTCAGCGAAGCAACAGCTCAGCACACAGCGCGCGCAGCAGCAGCAGTTATCTCTCGAGTGCATTTTGCAGTGAGTTTGTAGCGCGCCGAATCGTTCGTGCCTCCGTGCGAGAGAGCGTGTGCGATCACAGAGATCATTCCGTCGTCAGCAGCGCAGCTACGAGCACAAAACGCGCGCAGCTTCCTCCGGATGCAGTCGGGTGCACAACATTGCCCTTTAAGTGCCTTTAACCGGAAGTGTTATGAAGTGAAAAATTAGTGTATTGAAGTGGCAAAAAAGAGCCAAGTGCAAATGATTAAGGTGATGGAGAAGGAGCTCTAGTGCCTAACAACGGAACGGATTTTAATTCCTACACGAAAACAAAACATCAGTGCGTTTGTGAGAAAGATAGTGAGTTTTGTGAGCGAATAGCAAAACAAGCAAATAAACGCTACAGCGAGCAACCAAAAGTGCGTGCTTAACTTGCGTGCCTTTTCCGAGCAGTTTGAGTGTGAAGTGTGAAGGAGTACGCAAAAAAAACAAAACACACAAATAAGTGCCAAAATGGTTACCGGAATCGGAACCACCGTGCAGCAGCAGCAGCAGCAGGTCGCCGGAACACCGGCCACCACCCAAATACCACCGGCCGAGCCGGTCAAACGCTCCAGCGATAATCGCCGGGTAAGTGTCTCACCCAAAGTGAATACCGACTGATGCGCGTGCTTATCGCGAATGCTGGCTCCAACTGGACCGTCCTCGTTTATTTTGTTTGAGAAAAAAAAAGATTTTAATAACATATTTTCCTCACGTTTCTTTCTTTGCAAAAAATAGAGTAACAAACCAATCATGGAGAAACGGCGCCGTGCTCGGATCAACAACTGTCTGAACGAGCTGAAGACGCTGATCCTCGATGCGATGAAGAAAGACGTAAGTATTTCCAGCGATAGAATGATTTTTTTTTTGTATGAAAATGGCATCTTTTTCTGAAAAGATCACACCCCGTCATGGAGATCATTATTAACGTGCAATGTCCACCTTGTTTTGTTTTCCTTCTCCACCTCAGCCCGCCCGTCACTCGAAGCTCGAAAAGGCCGACATCCTGGAGATGACGGTAAAGCATCTGGAGAGCCTGCAGCGCCAGCAGAGCGCGATGTCGCAGGCGACCGATCCGAGCGTGATGAACAAGTTCAAGGCCGGATTCAACGAGTGCGCCCAGGAGGTGGGCCGCTTCCCGGAGATCGACCCGCACGTGAAGCGCCGGTTGCTGCAGCATCTCAGCAACTGCATCAACGGTGTGAACAAGTCCGACCTGCCGAAGCGCCAGCACCACCACCAACAGCAACAGCACATCCTGCCCTCGCCTCCAAGCTCGCCGGAGCAACACCACCACCATCCGCACCAGTACCCGCTCAGTGCGATCCAGGCCGGAAACGGTAGTGTTTACATGGCCGGCTCGAGCGTTCAGCTTATCCCTACGAAGCTGCCGAACGGTAGCATCGCGTTCGTGTTGCCGACGGGTGCGCCATCCCCGGTCCAGCAGCAACCACCCGTCCCGATGCTCGTTCCCATCCCGACGCGTACCGCT
The DNA here is from genome assembly GCA_000956255.1 of Anopheles punctulatus. Lineage (NCBI taxonomy): Eukaryota > Metazoa > Arthropoda > Insecta > Diptera > Culicidae > Anopheles > Anopheles punctulatus. The sequence continues at coordinate 9,158 of JXXA01003726.1, read as the reverse complement.
TCGACCGGTTCGGCCTCGTCAAGCCACTCCGGTGCGTCGTCGCTGTACGAGCGGGTTCCGCGGGAGCATGCTACCTCCTCGCCGTATCACGCACCACCCAGCCCGGCCAACTCACACTACGAACCGATGGACTACCAGCACCATCATCTGCAACACCACCAGCAGCAGACGTCCGTGTCGTCCGCGTCGTCCTCCTCGTCGTCCTCGTCGAGCTCCTCCTCGTCCTTCAGCAGCCCGGACAGTCCACTGTCGCTGGTGATGAAGAAACCCTACCACGACGAGGATGACGACCAAGAGATGAAGCACGACGACGATGGCAAGCCGTGGCGCCCATGGTAGAAGCCTGATCATGTGCCAGCAATCGGAGTCATAAACAGTACCTAAACCGGGGATGAGGACGAACGGACGACTGCGGTGCAGTCGCTGCTCCAAATGATCTCCTTCCGCCGCCCCTCACCGTATCTTCCCCCGTCTCCCCGCACCACATCAAGTGTCCAGCAAGTGTCATACTAGTCATACGATTTTCCACCCGCGCTTGTTATGTGTTGGGTTGTTGGGAAAATTCATGCATCTCAGTGTGTGCATTTGTGCTACGAAGTGGATGTGAATGTACTCATACAAGTGGATATGTGTGTGTGTGTATAAGTGTCGGGAGAGGAAATACGGAAAAGGTGGACGTGCACGGGAAACGAGGTGGTGATCCTAATGCAAAACCGTATGTGCGAAGCTGTGAATAGTTTTTAAGTCTAAAAACCGCCCCGAAAAGGACTTGCGCCGTCGTTTGAGGTGCGGAATGATGCAACAAAATGGGAAAAAAAGCTTTATTCGCGTTTTAGGTATCCTAAGTGAGTGAGTGAAAGAGATGAGTGCTCCTTTCCCAAAACAATAAGATCCCTCGCCATCGTATGCATGTACGTGTGAGTGTGTGAGAGTTTTTAACTTTATCTGAAATGTTCGTTTTGAAAATGTGTGATTTTTTAACGCTTAGTATGTTCTTTTTTTTAATTTCTTTTTGGTTTAAACTTTCTCCTCGCGATCGAGTTTTATTTGAATGGTGAAAGTAATAAGTGAGATGCGACAAAAATCACAAACGTCTTCCAAAAAAGCAAAACAAACGCCCACTACACACATGCCGCAAGAAAAAAAATCATGGCAATATTCTTCCAAAAAAGCAATCACAAATCCGTGATTTTGTTTGCCGCGATATTTGCCAGTGTGCGTTTGAATGTTTTTTTTTGTAATGTCCTTATCGAGCTTCATTTAAATTTTATTTTTGCTTAGGAAATAAAACAATTCTAAATTATTGCTCAAGCAGGGATCTTATTCGGTACTGTTAATGAATTTGAAGTAAAACAAAAAAACACACACACACATTGAGTAGGAGTGAGAGGAGCGATAGGTTCGATCGAGAGACAACTTTGTGTTCGGGAAGCAAACGCAGGCATGTTTGATTTTCCGGAACCGAAAACCCGAATGCAGGGCCAAAATATCCCCGATTTAGGGCGTCAGAGGACAATAAGCAGGCGAAACAATCATTGTAACAATGAGTGTTTTTTTTAATTTTTTATTTCGGCGTGAAAGCATGCCGAATGCAGACAAAGCATAGTAGGGAGAGGAATATGTTAGAAGATCTATCAGACGTGTTGTTTTATGCACGCGCTATACAAACAGGGCAGGCCAGGCAGATAGAGTGTAAGAAATGTATATTTTTTAATTTAATTATTTTAACCACAACCTGTAACTAGCTGCTAGCTCTTAAGTGACAAAATGAATCCTATGTAAAGTAATAGTTACTAGCGTTTAAGGACCCCACAAATCCTACCGCCCACATCAAACCGTGATCGTGATCGGCAAAGAATAAGATGAAAATATAAAACAACAATCATACCCAACTATGATTACTTAACGAACTTAACCACGCATCGATGCTTTCATGATAATGATTACCGAAAACCGAAAGAAAAGCTACAAACAAAAATAAAACGGATCTGAGTTATCTGCACAACAGGTCCAAGGGCAGTACGGGGTCGGTTAACCTCGCACGCAAGTTCGTTCGTTTCCGCTCTCGGGTTCGCAAAAAAGTGCAAACAGGAAGCAGGTTGTGCTCTCGAGCAAACTCGCTACATAAAACAGCGCCTTTGTGTCACCCATTATTAGGTGGCAAATTATTTTCCGATCGTACCGTTTTTTTCCACCCTCCGTACGAGGCTAAACCCTGAAGTGTGACACGTTCCTCACGCGCGGTGGCACACTTCCCCTTTTTCGTTGCTTGCTGGGCTGACGTCAATGCGTGAGTTGTCGATTTATTTATTATTTTTGCGGCGCTACGCTTGTCGACGATCGGTCATCATTTAGCGATACATTGTACTGGACTGGGCTTCTTGCAACTCCCTTCCTTCAAGCCATGCGTGGCAAATACCAACCGACAGGTGTGAAAAATTAAGGGTTGAAACGGACGGGGTGTTATGAAGTTGTGGGTATTTTTATGTGTGGATTTTTTTTTGCTACCTTTCTCTATTTTGTACGCGATTCACACGTGCCCCGAGTTGATTAGGAACTCGTGAGTGTGTAATCGATCATGAGACGGCGCAAAATTTCGGAACGATTCGGTGCTGACCTCAAGCGGTAATTACGGTTCGTTTCAAGTGTGCACTCTCGACAGTACATGACGATAAAAAATTGACGAAAAAAAATTAGAACGTACTTGTAAAGGTATTACATTCACTGAGCTGCTATTGCATTCATTTTTTATGTTATGTTGAATATCAAAAGTTGCATTTTACCGTATCGAAATTAAAACCAGTCCTGTAAAAGGAAATCTCGTCCTGCGTCCTGCATCCCGTATGGGTAGTGATGCCTCTGGAATGAGTTCCGGCGATCGTCCATAGATGGCGCCAGTAATACTCTTTTCAGAAATCGATCATGAGCTGGATGCAACATCGAATAACCAAGCAATCATTTATACAAACTTAAAATTTGCTCTTTTATTTCAATATCATATGGTACTTCCCTGCTCGACTGAACTACTGAAACTTACTGTACTTACAGTACTTAATTACTCGAACTTCGCTACGCGAAATTATAGCAAACAATCCATTTGTTCTATTTGCCAGCTAAAGCTTAACATTAGGGAATTGGACGAGGTATAATTTAATTCACAAATAATAAACATGCAAATTTTGACGCTCCTCGTTTCATGCATCACGTTTTAACGAAACCGAACTGCATATTCGACACACTTTACTACCGCACATTCCGTGATGTGGCGATTTGAACAGAATAATCACAATTTGGAATGCAGGAAAGAGAAACGCCTTCTGAATCATTTGAAATTCTTAAATATCTCGCGTGATTCGCGAATCACGGTGCACTCGCACCCAATACCTTCTAATGCTCGAGCGCCGCAGATGTGCATAAATATGTGCAGCGTCGCCAAATGAACGTTCTAGCATCGCTCAAACGTTCCGTCTTCCGCACGGGTCACGTGACATGCTTAATCCTTGGTGCTTATATCAACCGGCCGGTGGAAATGGTGGCGGGATCTCGTGCCACAATCGGCTAGACGGTGACGATTTTCAAAATAAACGCACCGGCGATTGGATTTTCAAAACAATCAATGAAACACCGTGAGACATATTCAGGTGGAAGTGAAGTTTTGCATAATCTTGCATTGTGCGAGATTTCGCGACGTCTGAGCTGGTAGTTGTACATACGGGTTTGTTGATTGTTGTAGGGATTTGATTAAATAATTGGAATTTATTTCGACATACACAAGCAGTAAAACACTACAAACTTTAACAATCAGGTTAAACAAAAAGTCAAGCCAAAATAATTATTTATAAAATGTACAAATATTGATAATAAATCAATAAAAATGACATCGTCAATAGGGACAAACAATTGGCATCCAAGAAAGAGGTGATCAACCTTTGCCAGGAGCCTTCTTGGACGCCGGCTGCCGAGTTTCATATTATTTTTTATGGTCTGCGGACCATCTATCACTTGAATCTAATCACGAGTCACCATCTAACCCTCCCGCATCGCAAAAAGTGCGTCACGTGACATCAAACAGACGCCAAATCCTACTCGCTTAGAATGCACGGACCGAAATATGCAGCTTCTATTGAACTCGTCTTCTCAGCTGCAAACGACCTACTTAAGAATGCGCACGAGACTTAACCGGCACTTGGGCTGCGATGGGTGCGAGAAGGATGGGCCACCGGCCAGCCGCACCGGGCACATGCGCTTCCCAATTCAAATAGCTTCGACACAACACGTGACCGGCAGTCCTTCGACGGTGCGTCGTCTCGTGACTTGAGATGAGGGAAAATCGTTCCCCAGTTTGTGGCATCACACGAAGAACGTACAGCGTGTCGTGCCGAAATCTGGAGAAAGCATAGAAAATTAAGCTCTCGCAGGAAACAATCGGCAATTAGCATTGCGAACCCGCGGTAGATCATCGAACTCGGCGTGCGTTTCCTTTCGCCCAGCGCGTGAAACACAAAAATGAAACCAAAATGTGGTCCGTTAGCTGTTTGCCAGCGCGCATTTGCAACCCTAATCGGGCACGGCGGCGGTGTATCTGGGTAGCTTTCTGGAATAAATCTAGTTCATCGGCCACGCATACCTCTGAACGTCACGTGCCGGAACGGCGAACGGCTGGAACGGGCAGATGCTGAAACTGCAACCCCAACTACACGTCCACAGTAGAGACTGTTAGAAAGCCACCTAAAATTAAACCTAACATTAAACGGACGCACCAACAACAGAACGTACTTCTCTACTCAAATCTATCTAATTCCGCGAGAGTGAATTCCAATAAGAAAAAGACAAAATCTCATAAAGTGTTTTATATACTACAACAAAGTCTATGCCTGGCGATGAATTCCTATCTGCCTTTAATTCCAAGCGCCATGACCCGAATCACTTCGTTGCCTACTTATCTTTACCAATCTATTTTCATATCGAAAGTGAATAATTGTAAATAATTGAAAAAATGGGAAAAGATTTTGCAACAAATACTTTTTCCGCTATTTAACTACAATCAGTTGAATCACGGTCAAGGCCAACCGCTGTTCGCTGATTCGCTTGTACGCTACGCTACGTTAATTAGGTTTGGGTTAATAAAACTTTAAAAATAATGCCGAATACATCGTCATGAATTAATGTCCCAGCACTGTGGTGCGTTAGAAGAGCGTCTTCTATTCCGACGTCTTATCTGGCCAGCGTGGCATCCGCGCATGAGGCATAAAAATCAATCCGATGTCGCTAGCACACGCTTATCTGCTGTACTCAGCGGAACGATGGAAACAAAAACGCTGCGGCCCTGCTTAACGAGAACATTTCAGCAAGCTTGTTATCGTAAGGTCCATTTTATGACCCGCCATTTGCGGCGTGTCTAGCAGCAGCAGCAGCAGGAGCAGCACCAGTCACTTCAAATCATCAATGCTTTCGTCTTAGAAAGCCGCGTTCGCCGCACTCGCCGCCTAACGATTTACGATGGATCAGAGAGCCCGCACCAGCACCGCACGTTCGGCGAGGGTTTTTGTTTTGTGTGTTTTTTTATTTTGGTGTAGATAATTTCACTATTAAGCTGATGCTTTTGTTTTCCCTGCGAGGATCCCACCGGGGAAGGTATTTTCGCTTCGTTTGCTGCTCCCAGCTGCTCCCACATGCATAGTTGTGTATTTTTACCGCCACTTGTTTGGCTGGCACCAGCGGCAAGCACGGTAGCCCCGATACTCGGGTGAGGGTTTAAATTTAACGATCACGCATGTTGCTTGCTGACTGCTGGCGACGCCTTTGCTCGTGCCGGCTGGGGAACCGCGTGAAATGGAACCGCACCGGGAAGGCATGAAATGAGTTTCCGAGTGAAATATTATGCTGGATGCTGCCGGTGGTGGTGGACGTAAGCGTGGTCAGTGTTTAGTTCTGCCCCGAGACACTGGTGCAACATTGTCGAGAATTCCGAGATTGACGATTGACCATTAGTCATGAACGGCTATGAAATGTGTCGGGATGGGATGGGATGGGATGTGGAAGCAAGTAGCCGAAGAAGCAACAAATTGTTGCAAATGTGATGAAGCGAAAACCGTTGCTGCATATCCCTACCAAAGTATTAGTTTTCCTACGATCGTCTTACGATACGTCACTACGGCCTCAGTCATATGATCGCAAAGGAAAATAATAGTAATTTCAGTGTTTGTTAAATGTGCTCTCTTAGCTCACTATAAAATTGTGAAGGTACTGCTTAAAGCAATAGATAAACAATTATATAAGTTGAGGAGAAACATGTAGGGTAAACGTCTAGGGCGCCATTGAATTGAAGCAGACTACATTCGTTGATTTGTGTTTCCAGATCGAGAACACTTCGAGGGGCCACTTGGTGCTATTTTACCTCAAAGCAACAGTGTATCGCTAGTGGCTAGTATGCAAAATGCGCCTTTCGATAAGACAAGTGTCTACGGCTAGTCAGCACGTGCCGCCCGTCGCTTGGTTGGTTGGTCGGCTGGTTGGTGCGTAATGGTACAATCGTTACCGTCGCTCGTTGCTCGCTTCACTCCACTCTCCGTAAATATTTTCATTCGCTAAAAAGCGCGTGGGGATTGCAGTTGGAAAAATCGAACGCACATGTGCGCATACACACATGTGTTAACGGCACCACCACCGGAATCGTTCGTCAAAATGTGCCGAAAGTAGCCCAACCACCCGGACTGCTTTGACGTCCGAACACTCGGGAGCGATTTGGGGTGGCACAAATAAAACAAAAACAATAAAAATACCCCCAGGAAGGGTGTGGGTGGAGGGGTGCGGAAGGGTGCCGACACGAGCGTGCAGTAAATCTTGCCTCCCCTCCCTGTCTCCATGCCCACCGCGTCGTTCGCGTGGAACCGTCGTCCTTCCTTAAATGCGTACGCAGAGACGGGTTTGCTCGAACCGCCACCGCGAGATTATCGTTTCACGCTTCGATCTGACTTTGACAGGGCTACCCTTCCCCGTTTGCTTCAGGCCCAACCCGAACCCGCTGGCGTGTTAGATGCGGGTGCGGTGAGCGAGAAAGCCACACACCACACACCGTCGGGCGAAGAGAAGAGCACGAAACCGAAGCGAAGCGAAGAAGCGAAATCCGTCTTTTGCTCGTGGCGTTCCCCGACGGAATCGATCGACGACGGAACTACTGGGCTAGTAACCGAGCCCGAACAAACACAGCCAATGGAGTGGAGAGGATGGCGGGGGGTGGGGGGGGAAGGTGGAGAAAGAGTGTGGGTCTCGGTCGAAAACGTGGGAACGGTTCGAAAAACGGCAAAGTCCCCGTGGCTAGTGGTTGCGCGTGCGCGCGTGCTCGCTAAGGCATCATTAGGCATTACGATTGCGAGCAGAGGGTTGGAGGCTGGATGGCGTTGGGTGGTGGTGGGGTGGGTCGAAGTGTCGGTGTCGGACCGTTTGCGCTTCGGACTCGTTACGACTCACGGTGACGACGTCACGCGCGGGGAGGCTCATACTTTGTAGCACTTTGTGTCGTGCCACGCGGAACAGCGCGATTCTGTGCGGCTTTTCGTCCCCATGTGTGTGTGTGTGTGTGTGTGTGTGTGTGTAAGTATGTAAGTGAATGTTTGCATGTGAGGGCACTCTCTAGGCACCTTCACCTCCCAGCTCCACACCACCACCTGCGACGCGTGTATGCATCCTGCACCATCTTCTCACGGTCGGCTCGTGGGGCAATAGTTTTTTTTACCTCCCGCTGGTCCCGCTGGTTCGAACCCTCCCATCAACCACACTTGATCGCTTGATCAGTTTCCGTTTCGACGCTTAGCGCTAACGTTCGACGAACTCCCATGGGGAGGGAAAGCCGGGGTACAGATGCCCATCCGGGCGCGTACACGGGACGCGGGCACGGTATGTGGGAAAATGTTATATTTTTGCCGACACAACCCTTTTGGCTTCAACGCGCGGCGCGATTCTCTCAAGGGAGCAGGCAGTTTGGGGGATTTGGGGATGCCGGGACTAGATCGTGCCGGTTGTTGGCCACAGTGAGTGAGTGCCAAGGATCGTAGATCGATCGGTGCCGATACGCTAGTGTCTTAATTAAATATTTATCTACGCTGGGCGCCATCGTCTAAATAACTGACTGATTTGTATTGCATTACTAATGAGTTTTTGATTTGTCAGTAATGTACTGATAATGGCTATTTTTCAAACTAACAATTTTAGCAATGCGTAATAAAAAAAACAACCTTATTGACTGTGATAAATAATCGGTTTTATAATTTTTGTATTTTCCCTTTCCATGTACATGCAATCGATACAATTATCAATAATAAATATTTTGTACTTTACTGAGTTACTTTTTAACCATGTGGATTAACGAAATGATTATTCCAAAAATAGTTTGCTTAAACTACTTTGATAGTAAAATTTGCCATCTCGTTTGCTTAGAAAAACCCGTCGCCAACGGGTACATCATAAACTAAATTGAATTTACCATCAAGATAGTACACCAACATGGCGAGAGCAGTAGGCCCTGACTCACCCGGTTCAACCGGATGAGGTAAAACGGTTTTGTTTTTTCCATGGCGTCGTGCGTTTCCAACAGCTTCCGGAGAGCACACTGGAGGTGCAGGGGCCACCGTGCTGGTACAATGTTTGCTCAGCTTCACCACCACCACCACCACCACCACCTCCACCAGCCGCACCAAGCCGTTCCACTCGAAACTGCCATGGCCCATCACACGCCACGATCGGCTCCACCTAAACCCAGTGAGTAATGTGGCCCTCGCACTCGCATTGCGCATTGTTTCGCCGCTGACACACAAGAGCACACGCGCGTCTTATTTGTGTCGCACGTCTGCGTTGACGGCGTGGCGGCGCTTTTCGTGTCGCCCTTCCATCCCAATCGCCTAAATGACCACCGGCGTCGTAGCAGCCGGCCGATGCGTTGTGTTGGTGATGGGGTGTTGTTTGCGCTGCATGCCGCTTACGACCCGCAGGGGTGGCGTGTAACCCACCCCCCATTCACCTACCCCATCTCTCACTTCTATTTCCCTCCCTCCACACACACACACACACACACACACACACACACACACACGCGCGCGCGCTATCGACCTCTCTCGCTCGTTCTGCCGCTCTCTAAACAATCTCGCGGGGCGGCCGACAAA
>JXXA01003724.1:0-14140 GCA_000956255.1 Anopheles punctulatus | reverse complement strand
TGCTGCTGCTGTTGCTGTTGTTGCTGCTGCTGCTGCATCTGTTGTTGTAGCTGATGATGAGCCACTTGCTGTTGTTGCTGCTGCTGTTGCGCCTGTTGTTGAGCAACCATTGCCATAACCTGTTGTTGCTGATTCAGTGGTGAAAGATGTGCCGAGGCAACAGTCATCGCTGAACTGGTCGTGCCGGTAGTGTTTTGAGAAGTTGATGCTTGAGATCCTTGACCTTGAATGGGAAACAATTGTACGTATAGAAATCGTGTTAGTTACACTCGATTATTTCAACTATTGTAATACATGTCTAACTGAATATAAAACGAAGATCGTGGACGCTAGTTCATAACCTTTAATTTTAAACTAACAATATATGAACAGGAACCACACAACACGAATAGTAGTTTTATTGCGAGGCATGCTCATACATTCTAAAATAGTGTTTTTATGTAAAAAATCGTGTTTCCAGGGTATGAAAATAGTGATATAAAGTTGAAATGAAATATACCATCTCTAAAATACTATATAATAATTTTCTGTCGTCTATCCAACGTGATGGAAACAAAACTATCACGACTTCCACAGATATTACGAAAGATTCACATTTTAAATGCTCGATACATTAGTACTGACTATTGAAAATATTAACTTACCACTTGGACTACAGAAGCCAGCTAGCTCAAGACCGCTTGACCCGTTCACAAAGTTCATCTGCAGACCGGCTAGCATTGCAGTGTTGGAATTGGGGTTATTGTTGGCACCATTGCCACCATTGCTACTGCTTAGCCCACCGCCCAATTGTTGCTGCTGACCACCATTACAACCTAAGCTGCTGTTGCTCTGTTGCTGCTGCTGTTGCAGGCCACCGTTGGAGATCATCTGTATATTGTGCTTCTGTTGCTGCGCATGCCTCATTGCTTGAATGTGCGTCGGCGAGGTCGGCAGGCTAGGGCGTGTTTTGGCTGGCGAGGGAGAACCTGCAAAGGCGTTGTGATCAGGAGACACTGTACATATGACGTGGGCAAAACATAAAGCGGGGAAAAGTGAGATCAACAGAGAGGAATAAAGACAATGAGAGGAAGAAAAAAATGTAGAAAGCGTGTTAGAAGAATAATTTCAATCAAAAGTACATCTAGACGGCGATAAGAGTTGATAGGAGCAGGTTGATGGATAGTGGTAACGAATTGAAATGGCTTACCTATATAGCCTTGAGGAGAAAGCGCCATGTTGCTCTGAACAGAGTGTGGCGGCGATTGGTTGGAGTATGGTGGACTGAGACCATTCTCACCCATCGTGTGCATAGCTGTATGCATAAGGTTGTTCCCTGCTGAGCCCATACCGTTGGACGCGAGGGACCCAACACCACCGGCACCGTTCAATGTGCGTTGTTGGGTGATGAGCAGGTCGGAGAATTGATTACCTCCACTGGTCACATTGCCTCCGACCGAGTAGCCATAGTTATCGAGCTGGATGTTGTGCAACGATTGCATTGACTGTGCGCTCTGTGGAACAACAAAGAAGAATCATGTATTCGTCCGTACGTACAACAGAGTATTCAAGCTAAATTCACGGCTGTTGCCACCTACCTTTATGCAGTCTTCATAACTGGGAGGTTTCTTTGGCATCATGCCATTGGTGCCTCCTGTCCCACCACCGTTCGGGCTGATTGCGTCCAGTTGGTGAACTGTTATCGCGTTAGAGTACAGACTAACCGAGTCGTACGGACTGTTAAGATTAGCAATTGGGGAGTCGACAGAACTGAGTTGATCATCCGTCAATCCGAGATCGGTCAGCCCACCGCGTCCGGGCGTAGCGCCTCCCGGCGCTCCACTCGCTGTGTTACTCTTTTTGCCCGCTACACTACTGCCCGTCTTCTTTGCTACCGCTTTACGACGTATACTACCAGGCACCAGCTCCGATGCACTACCGTCCTGTGGGCTAGTTGGGTTTTGGCTTAGCACTAACGCACCGACACTGCCTATGTTCGCCGCCACAACTGCCGCCTGTGCGGCAGCCGCAGAAGATGCCACTGCACCTCCACCGACCCCACCACCGTTCATCTTCTGCTGACGTTGTTTCTTCTGCTTGCTCTGCTTTGCCGAAGCGATGATGGTTGGATGCGTGATCATGTGCGCGTGTGTTGGAGACATGATTGTGTTCCCACCGCCACTACTACCACCGCCCGTTGTACTACCGCCACTGCTCGCAGGTATCGTAGTCACCATCTGCGGTGACCGTGGCACGTGCTCGTCCAGCAGGCGCACGATATCGTGGTGCAGTCGTTCGCTCGCCACATCCCGCGGCAGCCGGTCCATATGGTCGGTAATATCACGGTTGGCAAAGTTGTCCAGCAACGCTTTGCACGCCTCGAACGAACCTTCGCGAGCTGCCAGAAACAGTGGTGTTTCGTCTTTGTCATCCTGAGCGTCACGATTGGCCCCGTGTGTTAGCAGAATGTTAACCGCGTCTACGTTGTTGACCGCCGACGCCCAGTGCAGTGCCGTCTTGCCGCTGTTGTCTGCGGCATTGATGTCCGCATCGGCCTGGATGAGATCCTCCACCATGCCTTCGATAGCAAGTCGAGCTGCTAGGATGAGCGGAGTTGTGCCGTCATGCATGCGGGCGTTTAAGTTGGTCGCCCGGTTGCGCAGCAGTATCTGGAACACACCCATTGCGTCCGCAGCGACTGCCGCATGCAACGGTGTGCGACCGGTGTTGTCCTGACTGTTCGCTTCGGCACCTGCATCCAATAACCGTTTTGCTGCGTCGGCCCGTGCATATCGGGCTGCCAGATGCAGCGATGTTTCACCAGTCTTATCCATCGTTGCGTTCAGCTCGGCGCCTTGTGCCACCAGCTCAGATATTATCTGGGCCGCCGAGTCATCTGTGGAGTCGATATCCTCGCCGGAATCTAAGCCACCGCCACGTACTGCTGCCACCATCAGCGGTGTCATACCACACGGACCGCGTACGTCGACGTCACGTACGTCACCGTCATGATGCGTTGGTGGAGTCATCATTGCCGGATGATCACGAATATCCGCCGCTTCGAAGTGCTGCTGAGCCCAAACGCGTGGTTCGGTCTCTTCATAGTCGGTAATTGCTGTATGATCGCTTGAATAGCCCTGGTCAATCGCACGCATTCGTTTTCGGGCCGTCGGCATCTCTGATTCATCGTCACTGTTGCACCACTGCTGAGCGTGGCCCATCATGCCGTGACCTCCCGGGCCGCCACCACTGCTATGTCCACCGTTCGTCACCATATCCACCATCGATGGGTTCTTATTGAGATTACGCATCTCCTGTCCGTCCGGCCGACGACGTGACGGTCGCCGCACATTCGTATTAGCGGTAAAGAAACCTTCAGGGAACCAAGTGATGCCGTGTGCACGTTTCCGATTCACCACGAGCACTGTAAATAACACCAGCGCTAGCAGCCCAAAGAACCCAACCAGCACGTAGTTCACATTCGTTGCACCCGGTAATCCGTCGTCGTCTGGATTAACGCCTTTCACCTGGTAGATTGGAAACTGTTTCGATAGCGAGTGCTTGGACGCGGTGGCAGCCAGGAACTCCGCAGCTTCGTTCGCTGTACCGAAACACTCCGCACCGCTCATTCCGATGCATTTCCTGTTGTCCAGCTCTAGATACACCTGTATGCCAATCTGGCGCGTTTCCGTGTATACGACGTGATGCTTCCGTCCAAATTCGCTATCCGTTAGACCCTGCAACGCGGTGCCACCCTTCCATGGGTAGATCATTTCCATGCCGGCAGTATTCTTCTTGATTCGTACGGTCGTCCGCAGCTGGTGGCCCAAATCGCGCAGAAATTGTATCGCGTTCGCACGGAACGTTGCTGCGTCCATCAGCAGTATAATCGAGATCGCACCTTCTGCCAGTTGGGCCGGTTCTTTCTCGTTCTCGCAGTCCAGTCCGTCCCAGTTGCACTCCGCGTTGTTGCAGCCGTAATCACAGAACCCGTTCGCGTAATGTTTTTGACAATATGCGTCGTAGATCGGATTACACGGCTGCAGTTTCTTCTCGCAATCACGTCCGTCGAACAAGCAAGCCGCGTTATTACACTCCTCATTGCAAAATCCGTCCATGAACACCTCCCAGCAGTTGATACTGGCCGTACAGTTAAGCCACGGATTGATGCCCAGCGAACAATCGTTTCCATCGAAGTCGCAAGCGTAAGTATTGCACTCTTCATCGCATCGATGATTGCCCTGCTTCTCGCGACAACCCTTCTTCACGCACTGTGCCCGCTGATATTCCAGATCGATCGCATAAATGTTAGGCAGCGTTGTAGCGCCGTTCTTGTGTGGACGCTGCTGCTGCGTTGTGTCATACCAGCCATGGTAATGCGGGTCGTATGTGCCGCATGTCTTGCCGTTCCATTTTGGTGGACACAGGCACTCGAAGTCCCCCAGCTTGTCCTGGCAGGGTGCACCTTTTTCACACGGGCTGGAAATACACTCATTCAGGATATCTAGTTCACAATTAACGCCACTTGTACCAAGTGGACAGTCGCACCTATACCCTCCATCATCCGCAATCTGACATAGCCCGTTAACGCATGGGTTCGAATCGCAGTCGTGTCCACTGAACTCGCAGTTCTTCCCATAATAGCCGTCGGCGCACACACAATGATGGCCGGATTGTCGTGTGGAGCATTGGCCTCCGTTAAGGCATGGACTATTCGCACAGAAATCAACCTTCATCTCGCAATGGCGTCCCATGTGCCCTGGTTTACAGTTGCAGTGATAGTCGTTCACCAACTGCACGCAGTCCAGCGTACCTGGGTTGGAGCACGGGTTCGATAGGCACTCGTTGATGTCTCCTTCACAGCGGGCACCGACGAATCCTGGCGGACAACGGCACTCGAACCCGCCGACTTTATCTACGCAGCTTCCATTGTTATGGCAGGCGCCGGGAGTACAGTCGTCGGTATTGATCTCGCACAATACACCAATCGTGCCGGGAGGACAGGAACACTTGTACCCATTGACCAAATCATGACAAATACCACCATTTCGGCACGGGTTAGGTTTGCATTCGTCAATGTTTAGCTCGCAGTTTTGACCCTGAAAACCAGCTCGACACTGACAGCGATACGATCCGATCAGGTTCTTGCAAGTACCACCATTTCGGCAGGGCTGTGATTCGCACTCGTTGATCTCGTGATGGCAGTAAGATCCCGTGTAACCTCTCGCACACCGACACCTATGCGAATTACCAAAGTCCTCGCATGTCCCATTATGGCAAAGATGCTTCGAATCGACCCCTTTTCGAGCAGCTGCATCTTTACACGATACCATCTCCACATCGCACAGCTTCCCTGTCCAACCGGCGGCACAAGCACACTGGTATGTGTTGTCCTGCTGCGTGCAGGTCGCACCATTCTCGCAAGGATTCTGCGAACACCAATCGACGTAGTCCATGCATTGTTTCCCGGTGTAGCCATACGAACAGTGACATGTATAATCGTTCTCATAGTCATGGCAAGTCGCACCATTACGACACGGTTGGGAGTCACATTTGTTAATCCGATATTGACAGTTCGATCCGGTGTAGCCGGTTTCGCACGAGCAGTTGTAGCTGTTGATGCCATCGATGCAGGTACCTCCGTTCATACACGAGCTTTCCGTGCAGTCCTCATCGTTTGTTTGGCAGTTCATGCCACTAAAACCAAGCGGACAGGTGCAGGTGTACGAGTTGACGTACTGATTGCAGGTCGCACCATTCTGGCAAGGCATCGACAAACACTCGTTGATGTCCACTTCGCAGTGCTTCCCCTCGAACCCGTCAACGCACAGGCACGTGTAGTCGCCGATCCCATCCAGACACGTTCCTCCATTCTGGCACGGGAACGATGCACAGTCGTCCGTGTTGATCGTACAATCACGACCTTCGTACCCCTTTGCACAGATGCAATGGTATGAGCCGTTCGTGTTTCGGCACGTTGCGCCATGCCGACATGGCGATGATAGTGCGCATTCGTTGATATCTTCATCACACAGCCGTCCCGTGTATCCAAGTGTGCAGGAGCAAGCAAAATCGAGATAGTTAGGACTCGGTGAACATTTTGCCCCATTTCTGCAGCGATTCGGTTGGCATGGGTCCATTTTCGATTCACAGTCACGCCCAGTGAAAGGCCCGCGACAAACGCACTTGTATCCATTGACCAAATCAATACAAGAACCACCATTACGACAAGGATTGTTCACGCAATCGTCGATGTTTATCTCACAGTTGCGTCCAGTGTATCCGGGCATACATTGGCAAGTGTATGAGTTTAGCCCATCTCGACAAATGCCTCCATGTTGGCACGGATTCGAACCACACTCGTCGATGTCAATCTCACACCGGCGACCTCCATATCCTGGTGGACAATGGCAGATAAACTGATTCACCCCGTCTTCACACCGACCGCCGTTTATGCAAGGGTTCGAGGCACATTCATCTACATCGCTCAGGCATCGCGCATCAAAGTACCCACGAGGACACTCACACCGGAATCCATTTACTAGATCCATACAGACTCCGCCGTTTGCACACGGATCTGAGGCGCATTCGTTAATGTTCGTTTCGCAGTGGAATCCGGTGTAGCCAGGCACACACTGGCACGTGTACCGATTAATCCCATCGATGCATTTTGCCCCATTTCGGCATGGGTTGCTATGGCACTCATTCACGTTCACCTCGCAATTTGGTCCAGACGTGCCCGGTTGACAGCGACACATATATCCTCCGACCAAATCCTCACAGTGACCTCCGAACAAGCACGGGTTGGACTCGCATTCATTGATCTGAATCTGACACAAATAGCCGGTGTATCCTGGATTACATAGACATGTGAAAGAGTTGTCGCCATCAATGCAAGCACCACGGTGACACGGGTTGGACTGGCAATCGTTTATGTTTGTTTCACAGGATAGCCCCGTATAACCTGGCTGACACTCGCACGAGTACCCAGCGATCGAATCGTGACAGATACCACCGTTTCGACAAGGTTGTGACATACAATCGTCGATGTTTATTTGACACCGTAGCCCCGAAAATCCAATAGCGCACGTGCATTTGAACGAATTGACCATGTCACGACAGATGCCACCGTTCAAACAAGGATTCGTTGCACACTCATCTATATCGATCTCACATTGCGTACCAGTATACCCTGAAATAAGAAGAATAAAGTTACTAAACATTAACTACTTTTTAATGTTGACAGACCAATTTAAATCGAAAAATGATGAAAAACAATCTTCTCCATCCTGACATTAATAATCATTCAGAACATATCTTCTGTATTAAGTACTTATATTCAAATGAGACCATTTTGCTTTAAAAGAACTAATTATGTTCTTTTTGGGTATCAAATGAAGTTCTGATATGAATGTTACACATGCTCCTAAAAATTCGTACATTTTATAGGATACGAAAAAGATCAGTGTCCATTATATAATTTTCCAAAGAGTTTCCATGAGATTATTTCAACATTCGCATTTCTGTTCTGCATTCGTACATACAAACTACATATCCTTAATTTGTAAAAAAAACCAAACGTAACGAATTAGAAAACAATGAAGACATACCAAACTGTTGGAATGGCATAAGTGGGAAAAGAATGCATACATTCGTTTGGTTGAAGAAAGTGGGCGCAGAATAACAAACCAAAAAAACCTAAAAAATGCAGAGACATACCCAGTACACTATGTAGGTATGTGTGTAATTTCAGAGCTGGAGCGTAACTAGTCGCTGCTGTGTAACTGGATCGAGGGCGCGAACAAAAGTACTGCGACACCATAATCATTAAAACGATTGATTGAACGCGCGTAGAAGTTTTTACCAGTTTCTCCTTTACCTTGTAGCGGAAAGATTCTGATTCCTATGAAGTTCCCAACAAATATCCCTACCCCGTGAGAATTCTGGTAGGGATATGTCAAAGCTTTAGAATGCCACGATATGAACGGGAAAGAATATATGTTTGGTGAGGCATTTACAGAATTGGCGTACTACATAAGAGATCAAAAATTCATACAAACGAGTATGCAATTAATTGCCAAAGAAGAGCATAGCAGGAATATCATTGCCGGTTTGTCATTGCAAAAACAATTCACCGGGAATGTCGATGAAGCCAACGACGAATACGATGATGATGTACTTAATGGAGCTAAAACATAGAGACACAACACGGCACGGAAAATACGCAAGCCAAATAAACTGTGCTGTGGAATACCCAGGAGAGTACACTTCAAGGAGAGTATGCGATGCAGTTGAGAGTAGTTGTACGATTTAATCTCGAGGAGGCCCGTTTGAGGCATGCGCGCATGGGAAAACTGGTCCAGCGAACTCCGAAGGAACAATCACGGATAGAGTGAAATAAGTACCGAGGGAAGTCAAAGTAAAGGACGACTGATGTGCATGAGATTCCGACTCGAAGATCCGAGGCCTGGGTATGCGACGCCACCGGTTTTGGATTGCGCACGGTTCGTACGTGATTTGTATGTAAATAGAACCAGCAATTGCTGTCGCGCCACTGACAGTGTTGTCCAAAGCCAGCGTTTTCTCTGCGTGGCACTTCCATTACTAGTAAATATTATAAAACATGCAATTAATGGACTTTTTTTTTAAATTGAGAAAAGTTATCAAGAGTGACTTTTGTATACTATATATTTCTAAATATATAACTATATTTTTCTAAATCCATACACCGCGTGACATGAACTAAATAAAGTCACCTTTTGAATCAACATATTTATCATACCTCCCAGTTCTCGTGGACTTCCGTCATCTGAAAACTGCTTTGAGGTTTACAACGGGGTAAGTGAAAACATTAATCATCAACGCGTTACCATTTTACAAGTGTATGTGTATCGGTCAATACATATACCATAATGCAAAGCTGAGCGAGACTAGTTCTTGATCAAGATTATTTGCTGAATCCAGAGAAATCAAGTAAGTAACTCGTTCGGCATTGGATAGACGTGGGCGATACTAAATGACCACATCAGTTTGAAGCTGCAACACTATTTATTACAATCTGATGCTACAAGCTGAGCCTTTTGTGATTTGGAAGCACCTTTAAAAATGTTGCTTTCTATAAATGAGTAAGATATGGTTTAATTGAAAGATATTTAAATCTAATATCTATCGAGGGAAATCAGTCAGTAGATCCGGGAGCTAGGATTTGAAATCATTCTTTCTTGATTGTCTTATCAGTTTGTATACAAATGCTTTATTTATTTAATATGATCTTACCTGGCATGCAAACGCAACGGAAAGTGCCAGGATCGTCTAGGCAGCTGCCCTGGTTCTGGCACGGGTGTGATTCGCACTCATTCACGTTTGTTTCGCAGCGTGGGCCGGTGAATCCTTGCGAGCAATTGCAGGCGAACGAACCGGGTGTATTTACACAGATTCCATTATGTTCGCACGGCGACCCTGGGTGGTGGAAATCGAAGAGTGTAAGCATTGCGACCGT
Organism: Anopheles punctulatus; assembly: GCA_000956255.1. NCBI lineage: Eukaryota > Metazoa > Arthropoda > Insecta > Diptera > Culicidae > Anopheles > Anopheles punctulatus. Next base: position 4,662 of record JXXA01003724.1, on the reverse strand, counting down.
AGCAGAATTTGCAAATATAGATGGTACACCTTTACCTTGATCGCACTCGTCGATGTCCTCAGAGCAGTCAATACCTTTGTAGCCCACCGCACACGAGCACGTGAATGAACCGTTGATAGGGCTAGTGTCGCAAATCGCATCGGCATGGCAAGGGTTCGACGTGCAAGCGTCGTCCAGATGGCAGAGCAGACCCGTCTTGCCCGGAGTGCAGCGACAATAGAAGCTGCCGACACCGTCGATACAAGTCGCACCATTGAAGCAGGCCGCATCCACGCAGTCGTCGATGTTGTTACTGCAATCCGGACCATTCCACCCGTTCACGCAGATACAGTTATAGCTACCGTGTGTGTTCGTGCAGGTTGCACCGTTTTGGCAGATCGACGGACGCAACGCACATTCGTCTACATCGTTCTCGCAGAACTCGCCGGTAAAGCTAGACGGACAGCTGCAGTGGTACGCGTTGACACCGTCCACGCATGTGCCTCCGTTCTGACACAGGTTGCCAGGACAGTCGTCAGTGTTCTCTTCGCAGTTTTTGCCTTGAAAGCCTGTAAAAGGAAAAGATAATACGAATTAGTAAACATCTAGCGGGTAAAACAACGCAAATACAGGGTCACAACAAGTTTTGTATTAAACAAATTATTCCATGTTACTTTTAAATTTCATAAAAAAATGTAATGTTTTATTTTCATGATTCAAAAAGTAAATTATAACGAAATATACTAAACAATAACTAGATAAATAAAATAAAAGCAGCGAATGCCTCTCATCCTGGCATTTAATACATGTTTCTCCTTCTTCTCTTCCTCCTTGGTGACACTCCATCAACGAACAGTTCGATGGAATTTTTTGAGTGTAGTGATAATATTTGACAGAACGTTTAGTGAACGATGTATCGCACCATTCACTATATCCTATTCACCAAGCAGTTGCGTGGGGAGCGGATCAAATCAAAAACTTTGTGGTAAAGAAAGAGTAACATCATTGCTAGGCATAAAGATATTATAATCACGCATGTAGATGGAAGAAGCCATATCCGTACTGTTGAGAGACAGAAGCACAGAAGCAGAGCATTAGCAGAAATGTATGTATGTGTATGTTTATTTTTTGCAAGAGAGGAGGCCGAGAATTTATACCTGTGTGAATCGAATGTATGATTGCCTATGTATAATTGCATACCTGTTCACGCCTCGAATCACACAAATCTTAGAATCGATAAGCTGCAGTAGCAGGTACAGAGACGGTTTATGATTGTTTCAGTACAGTAGATGCGAAATATTGGACATGATACGGCAAAGAGTGGCCCCGTGTCCCCATACAGTGATCTTGCTATAGTTTTTTACGCAAACTCGTGCGACATGCGTGCACACAAGAAGAGAAAGAAGAAAACGATAAACATGACAGGAAAGGGTGCCAACATCAGCTATGAAAACGAACAATCCATCCCCGTAGGCCAGATCAGCGGTCAGCGGTCAGCGCCGACGGTGGCTGTATAGCAAAGGCGAAAAAAGAAAATGCAGCCAAACGAAAGAAGCGAATCCGTAACCAAAAACACGACCGGGAACTTGCCGATACATCCATTCAAAAAGCTGAAGCGACCGCCACCCTGATCACACACACAAGTATGCGCAAACATGTGAAACGATGGAACACAGAAGATGGCGGAAGATGAGAAGGAGGAGTAGAGTGAACAGCATCACAAGCAACAGCAACAGCAGCAGCACCAGCAGCATCAGCAAGAGCATCGGCAGACAGCCACAACCACAACAGCTTGGCTGCGTGGACTGGTGCTGGAACAGTTTCCCACGGTTTCGTATCTTGCTGCCATCTCGTTTCGTCTCGTGCACGCCATTTCTGTCTTTCGTGTCTGGTTTTCTTGGTTGTTTTCCTCGCTCATTCTCCTAGGCTTGACGGAGCGCAGTGGTATAGAAGGAAGTGATCGTTCCTTTTAACGTGCTTCCATGACCGATCGACGGTAGAGTTCATTCGCTGGATTGGACAGCCATTCAGTACGTTCATTCGGGCATTAAAATGGAAGCAGCGAACGAGCAATTCATAGTAATCGCATATCGAGCTATATGTAAACCGAGCGAGTTGATTCATTTACTATTACAAATTCTTTTCCAGCATCTTTTTGATTCATTATGCGCATTACACCACGATAGATTTACTCCAGCCATTGTAGTTTCAATATTGCCCCAAGAAGAAACGACCTGCATTACACACTATTTGGGAATTTAAATAATTCATAATGTGTAACGAAATGGATGTAATGGAGCCAAGAATATTTTTTTATTCCTTTCTGCTGAACATTCCGTCCATAGGGCATATGCCAACGGAAGTTAGATTGCCAACAACAAAAACAATAAACTAATGACAGCAACTTCACATCGCAGATCGGAGGTTGCACTATACAAGAATCGCATGATATTTCAGTCGCTAATATCGAACCGAAACAAAATCTCAAAGGACTTACCGTGGTGACATGAGGTCCTTTAACTTCATAGTTTAATTATTCTTTTTATTACTACTTTCATATGAGTATATGAAAAATATGTACATATATACCTCAAAACTAGATTGAGCTAAAGGTGGAAAATCATCACTATGATGCTGCGTTTGATCGTTATCCATTTTTTCTTTAATATTCTAGAATATGTTTTCGGTAACATTTGGATGTAGGATTTGTGTTCTATTTGTCAAAAATTTAGATAGAAGTAAGAGTTTTCAAATAAAATCTGTGCTTTTTATATATTTTAAGTTCACGGCACTGCACTGGGTGGTTCGTCGCTTGAGGGCAACACAAATCTTTCGTTTTAAAAATGTCTGGAAATGATTGAATGATACACTTCATTCAAGAAGGCAGAAACATATCTCGAGGGTCCCGAGATCGCAGTTTTCCATGATTCCATGCGCTTTGCCTGTGCTGTTGGGTTCCTCCGGACAAGTAATCATTGCAATTCCGCCATACCATGTGAAATAAGATTAAAATTTGCGGTTTTCTGCGCCAGCTCCAGTACACACGCACACAGCCACCATGTTGAGAAAGCAATAAACAGAGCTGGAGACGTATATTGAGGTGGTAAAATTAACCAAACAAAAAAAGAGATAAAAAACCCGCACCATGAAACGCCGTTGGATGTTTCTCCAATAACGCCCTATGCTCTTTCAGCTCGTTAATAGCAGTGCCATGACTTTTGCACACGTTCATCCGCGGGGCAGTATGTAATGAAAAATGGTACGCTTAACGCAGCAGTCGCGGCTCGTGACATAAGCATTCCAACACCCAAAGCAAACCGGAAGTGGTTGGGGATCCGACTGAAGATCCTGCCGTTCATTCCGGGAGGTCAAGAAATAAAATTGCCCCGCTTTCGTGAGACACGAAACCGCTGCGAGCGCCATATTCTACAACCTGAGTTTGAAACTCTAGTGAGCAACGATACATCGGAAGCTTGTGGTGGAATTATCCTCCCAATAGTACGGTATGCAAGCTGAAATATATTTGACAGGTCTTAACTGGTTGGCTGCCTAGATAAAGCATCCGATTCGTCAGCAATGATATGGTCCGACGATGGTAGTTTCTTTTTATGATGTCTCCGGAAAAGGCTCATAAACCTGACCGAATTTTCCGACACAGACACCGTCGTTAGATTAACGCAGTCACCGGTCGCACACTCTATCGATAGAGCTCCTCGTCCACGGTGTGTTACGGTGGGCCATGTTTCCCAAACTAGGGAAAAGACTAGTCGACAGATCTCTCATGGTCTCAATTCTCAAACGGTGGGACCGAGACACTCTAAAGAGTGCAGGCCGTGTATAAATGAAAGAGCCCGATGTGCCATTGGGAACCGAATCGCCATTATGGACACGAGAAAATTTTAGACTCAATCAGACCCAACAAACCCCATGAGCACCATCGTTCCCGATTTCGGGAAGCCTTCCATTCAACCGCTGCTGGGAGGTTGGTGGTATGCGTTGGTCCGAGGTGGTCAATGTATGGATATCTAAAGCCAAATCAACGATGTTGGGAATAAAAAAGTCCCAAAGTTCAACCGAATGGATGGACCAATATAATGATGATGATGATGATGATGATGATGATGGTGTTGTAGCCTCTCTCTTCGTGATTACCTCGGGGGAACTGTTCGATCTTTCGCAAATCGTGGGGAAACGCAATATTTGAAGACGGATAGTATAGCGAGAAGTATCTGACTGAGCGTATTTGTGTGCGTGATTTTATTTTAATGTTTGAGCTCGAGTGTGTGAGTGAGAGAGAGAGATAGAAAGAGAGAGAGAGAGAGAGAGAGATAGGAATGACGTGAAATTACAGAGAAATAAATAAAATGAAGAGCAGTTTGGTGGATAGGAGCTGCTGATTTCTAGCGGTGGGAATGAAAGGATGATTATTATAAAGAGTGAAATGAAATTGGAATATGAAGTAAGATCTAGGGAAAAGAAAATGGGGTATTGGCAGAGCACAGCCACCTACGACAAAACATAGAGTGTGAAGGAAACATACAATGGAAAAGAATTTGGAAAGATGAGAATTCAACTCAATGCACTACCGTCAAGTAAACACCTGCCCAAAACGAAGAGAAGCATGAGGGTGTGTTCGTGTGACGAGCACTGTGCTGTAAAGCACACTTATACACAAGCATACAT
>JXXA01003720.1:0-11450 GCA_000956255.1 Anopheles punctulatus | reverse complement strand
TTTCTGAGTAAGAGAGTAAGAGAGGCTTCTTGATAGAACATATCTATATGTATTCTTTCATTTTATTTCTTCAGTTTTTATCGTTCATGAAAATGTTCGTTTTGTTTGCATCGAATCTCAGTTTTCTATACAAAAACAAAGCTAAATACGCTTTTATTCATGTCTACGTCCAATTCGTGTCCACTCCAAAACCGGTCCATCAGAATGGTTCCACAAAAAATACTGTGCCTCGGCAGAGACAAAAAAAAATCGTTCAGTAAAAATCATCAACAACAACCCACATTTTCTATATTTTTAAGCATTGTCTGTCTTTCTTCGTCCCTAGTTCACTCTCTCTTTTACATGAGACTTCATCTCCTTCCTGCTGGACACCCCCGTCGACACGGTGGACATAAGCTCTGACTCATCCACTCGTGGATGAACCCACGTGAGGAGGCTTGCCTGGTCGCAACCCACAGTAATGTTTTTTTTTTTTGGTATGTGTTATTTTAAGGATCGCATGATACTATCATCTGTCGGCGTGGTAGTAACTGCTTTCTATTTGTGCAAATTTATTGCGCTTTATTGAATGAGCGGAAGAAATTTAAGCTCCACAAGAATTGACACATCGCGGATCGTAAAGAAATCGTTTTTTGTTTTCTTTTGGAGGAAAGACAATTACACTAAACATTAAAAATATAATTCCTTGCACGATGGAGGGGAGCCGAAACAATGCATATTTTTTATAGCGCTGTCGAAAAGTGGCGAATAAACGTAACGAGCATCGAGTCATATTTTTATGTCGGCTCAATGTCCATGTTCTGTTGGTCATCTTGAAGACGGTGAAGTCGATTCGGTACCACCTCGCAACCACATGCGTCTTCCCGTGTAGGTGTTAGGTTCCGCGTATGTGTGTGTGTGTTTTTTTTGCGGGGTTGGAATTATTGAATTTTATAGCTCTGGTGGCGTTACCGAGTGCGGTTGCTGCGAAAGGCCGTGACCACACCACACTGACACAACACTGCCTACACATGCACGACGACGACAACGCCGACAGTCGACATTTTGGTCCAACGCAAAGTCCAACCAACCGTGGGCACCCACGATTACAAACAACCGCGGCGGCGATGATCCATCTAATGGGAAATAAATTTTCTAAAAGTCCAACGATTGAGACTCATTCATCTTTTTTTTTTACACTCGCTCGCCCGCTGGCGTCGGTTCGGTGTGCGTCCAGCTTGAACAACAGTGAGGAAGAGACAACAACAAAAAATACACGCATGCAGGCCACAAAGGAAGTGAAGCGACCGAAGTGAGCGTTAGGATCATCTTCGACTGAGGAGAAAGAGTGAGTGGTGCTTCTGGGGCTGTTTCGGGATGCTCGAAGACGACGCGTTGACAGTCGGGGGGACAACGATGAGCGGTCGGTGTAATTTATTGGCACTTAGGCAATATAGGCCCACCTTTTCCGTTCGGGACGGCGAGCGAATGTCTAAGAGTTGTTGTAACGTATTTTCACTTATTTTCTGTGGACTGAAAGCCAACACTGAATGTTTTGAATTTTTTAATTTTTTTTAAAGATTTAATTAAACATGCTTCTTTTCGTGTAAAATTTCATACTAAATGGGCATTCAAGCCACTGCTTTCACTGGCAAGATTCGAGATATTGTGCCTCGCAAATATCTTGAATTATTTCCTCCGAATCGCGCTTTACGGTCCGTAGCAGGGCTTGAAAATCGCACAAGAAAAGGTGACGATTTGACCCTTGCGCGATGTGGAACATCTGGATAGATCCGTCTGTTAACCTTTCGCACCTTTTTTTTGCTAACAACGGTCGCGAAACGTTGTCCAACATGCACCAACATGCGGTTCGATTTCGCGCCAATCAACCGCACGACATATGGGCACGTAAACTAATGCGTAAAAGAACGCGCAGAACTGGTGACGAGTGCCACATAAATCATAATCAAATCGCAAAACCCACCGTTGGCATTCGATGGGCTTTGGTACACGGCAGGCAGAGCCCGCGAACACATCCTCAAATATCGTCCCGAGCACTCTGGCGTTCTGTGGAGCAGGAGGAGCATTCCGGGAGTGTAGAATAGTCCATGTTAACACAGTGTTGTATGGCACTTACTGGTGTGCAAGTTTTGCGGTTTTTTTTATCGCTCATGAACCTTTAGAACATGTTGGAGGAGCTGAAGGAACCATCGTTGGAAGCCAAAGGGGAAGTCATGTCGATTTCGGTTACTTTTTCTTTTTTTTTTGAAGACGCTCTCTCCGTTCGTCTGTTGAAAAGCACGCAGTTTTGAGCGACATGACACATCGGAATGATGCCGAACAACGACGCACCGAACGCACAGGACCGAAGACACCGACGTGTCCGCTCGCGAACTTGTTGCGAGCCCGCGCACCAAACTTCGCTTATCAAACCGAGCCCATCGCGGTGTGCTGAACGTGACTAGTCACCGAGACGCACTCTGGACGCTCCAGGTTCCCTTTCAGACAAAAAAAAAAACATAACAAACTGCGACCGGCACGCGCGGTGAGGTGCGGTGACGTGCAACTTCATCATCGTCATCGAGTTGGGAACATAAATAACATAAATTTCATAAATGTTTATGTTACTTACGCGTATGATAGATGTTCTTCGATCACGGGTTCGCGGACTCGCCGGGAGCCCGGCCAGGCTCCCGTTAAACGAGCGCGAGATGCCACAGTGTCCGCCCCCGTGTTTTGAGTGGAAAGAAATATTTTCGGACTTCGGAGCCAGCGAATACATAAATATATAAATAGGTCTTGCACGGTTTTGGGCCACGGTTGCGGCGAGCTTCCCCCGTTCCCGCACCATTTCTCGAGCATTTTCTTTTCCCTTGCCCGCGCGGTGGAAGCGTTTTTCTCGAGCGTTTCCCGGCGTCACTCGCGAAACGGTGCGCTCCGCGCCGGCCATTGTTATGACAGTTGCAGTTCGATCGACGGAAAATGATTGAATACTGTTGTGATTCGGCATGGGATGATGCGCTGGCCGCGGCGAAACCCGCGCCACAAACAATGGGCATTTAAATGCGAAAAATTTCACCGCACATCTCGGTATGGATTCTGCGGAATGTTAATTCATACACCGATTTTTAACAAATTTAATGCTCAGAATGGGTAATGAATAATGCATGGCGGGTTTTTTTTTCTTGAGGACAAGCGTCATCGTTTTCTCGAGCCATGGGAAATTATGATGGGGCAAAGCGTATCCGCGAGCGTGCAGGTTGCTGTGGCAGCGATGTTGCATGCTGCAGAACTGGAGATATAGCATATAAGCTAAAGGTTCTACCGAGCCAAGGGTAGATGCGTCTCTAAAATTCCAACGATTCTGTTTCCACTTTTTTTTCCCTCGCAGCGATGCCCCTATGTACACATACACATTCCCGAGCTTCACTTTCACCCCGAGTGAGGCTCTTGGGAAGGTGGCCGTTAGGGCACATTCATTTGTCGAACGGAGCAAAACGAATGCGGGGGAGGTTGGCTTCGGATGGAAGTCATTTCCACGCAGCTGGCCTCGGATTTGTTATGTACGGGAAAAATTCGGTCATCTCGTACCAGGCGGGTAGGGTGATGCGAGCTCGACGATGCCTTTTCCCGTGGCACGTTTTGCTTGAGTGTAGGTTAAATGTTGGCACATACTAACAGAGCGAATGCCACAGTCTCAGCGCATAGTAGTATACTTCATGGTATGTTTGGAATGTTCGCTACTACTTGGCTACATTTTATCAACTTTCGTTCCCCTTTTTTTGGAAAGTTTTGACATAAAGTAGTTTTCCACCAGGAGTAAACTTTGCTTAACAAAATAATTTTCCAATGTGTGTTTGAAATGAACTTAATTGCTTTATTCCCCCCTCCCGGTGTACCTTGACGGCAATAACGTCCAGGGTGAAATTTCTAAACTATTCTAGCTATTCTAATATAGTCAAAATACCCAAGAAAGCATAACCCGCGAGGAGGACAACCGCCGGGCGACAACATCAACACGTTTCGGACTACGCTTCTTCTCCTTTTGCGTGCCCCTCCGTTTCAATCCAATCGAGTTTTCCTCCCAAGAAAAAACCCCGTCCATCGGCAAGAAAGGAAGGTCCTTTTTTGCTACACAAACCTCCGCCACCACACGCTACACCACAGAACCGCACCGTGCGCTCAAAAAAGGGGCGACGACGTTGGGTGACCGAATTTCCAACTCGTCCTTGTGTTTTTTTTGTTTTTTTGTTTTTGCTCGGTTTCTTCTGTCCGACGTGTCGTAACGAAGAATCCTACACCCTTACATACACGCAGCGCACAGGGCGCCTATCTTCTGGCATTGGGTTGGTGGTGGAAAACAGATAACGGACGAACAAGAATTGTCCTACGGGTGCTCGGTTTCTCGGTGGCTTGGTGGCACATGCTCTCGTATCGACGAGATGAGCAGAAAATGGGATGATGCTGTGCGCCGAAAACTCGTATGAGAGAGGGGAGCAACGGGGGGGGGAATCATGGAAGCAACCTTTCTGTGGAATTAATTTTCGGCTTCGGTCGACCGAAGTGTGCCTGACGTGGCCCTTCTTATACGTATTTTTCTTTCAAGTGGAAGGAAATCGGACCGAAACCTAACAAAAGGACGCACCGCATTAGACGTTTGTGTGCGTGTATGTGCTCCGGTGGAAGAGAATCATTGTGATTTTGTGATACGTACGGTCGCTTCGTTTCACATATAACACTGTTTATTTATCTGTATGTTTTGTGCGAAGGAAACCCGAGTGTGTCCGAATGTTTTGTGTTGCATTTTTAGGATTGTTTAAAATACAGGTATTAATTTTGTTCTTGGAGCCAATTAAATTCAATCGAAAATTATGTTAATAAAACGTTAAACTAATTTGCCTTAAATGGATTAACAATAGAGAAAAAAAAACTTTATCATAGCAATCAGTTTGATAGTAAGCCTCGAACTGCTTTTCTTGCGGCCAAAAAATATCCCCTTCTTATGTACATAATCGTTATATCCAATACCTCCACTACAAAACATGAAACGACGTGCAGACACGTCGCCTTCGCTCGTTTCGAGACCAAAGAATGTGTATCTTTTTTACCCTCGGGAATACCTTGTCGGGGAGTTTTCCCGTTCTCCGTCGGTGCGCTCGACATCACCCCTCGTTGCAGGGCAGTGGTCGACAGACAGGGGTTGTTTTTCCCTCGAACGTGATAACCAAACATCACCTTCTTGCGGCCGTGCGGGCCTGGTAGGAAATTATTAACTTATCAAATTGTTAGATTGTTTATTAGAATGTTTCGTTAACATTTTTTCTTCATTTCCTTTCCACTTGCTCCCTATCATCCTTTAGGCGAGGTGCTGGTTGGAAAACTAGGTTAAACTAAGTTCTAATCAACACTACGCGTCGACCTCGTAGTGAGTCGTGACCGTGACATTCGGGGAAGCCGGTGAACCGCCTGGTGGTGCTGGGATCCTGCTTGGATCTTATTAAAATCAGTGAAATGTGGCCAAATCTTATCGGGCTCGAGCTGCACCGGCAGACAGCAGGACGCCGGGTAGCCGATGGGTCAGTGCCGTTGTGAATCGATTGCCCGAAAGGTGATCTGTTTTCACGTCGGCGAAGCCTGTGCCCCTGTTACGCTTTTCTCCAAGGATCTATGATGGAAACTGATGTTAAGCAACGCGAAAAGATCTTATGGAACTGAGAATTGACATGTTTGTATAATGTTTATAGCATCTTTCTGCTCATGATGATTTTAGAACTATAACATGCAGTTATTTTATAGAAAGCTTGTGAAACATTTCATTTTATGTGTTGTACTTGTTTTACAACAAAGAAAAGGGTTTAATCATTTTTTTTATAAAGAGTTAAATTTTCTTTAATCAAATTGAAAATTCTTTGCGTTTCACTATCTTCAAATAAATTCCATTCCATTAAAAATTGATTATTGTACCATGAGTCACGGTCTTGCCGTATTGCTTCCAAACATTATTTGTTTCAAACATTCGATGACGCTGCCTTTTGTTCCCAGCGCTCTATTGGCACTCGTTCTTACTGCGCATGTCGGCTGATAACAACGATTTTCCCATTCCGTTCGCGCTCGCTTGACGTAAACAAACAACCTACGGTTCGTGCTGCTAGCCTGGTACGGGGAAAATTCTCTTTTTTGACAACGGATTGATAAAAAAGCAACGTAACGTGTCTGTGTGATGATGTTTTTGTTGTTGTTGTTTTTTTTTTCTTCTACCGGCACTGCTGCTGGAGTGTGATTGGAAAAAGAGCAACCGGCGGCCAAGCATGCGACCCGCACCCATTGGCATTCCCGGCGAACGCTTGTGCATGCCGAGATGTCTGGATGCATACATTTTTTGTCTTTTCTTGAAATCAACGTCCTTGCGAACGGGGGGAAGAACCCTTACACATAAGCTCGCATGCCTGCAAATGCATCGCCGGGATTTGGATGCGTGTGTTTGTATTGGTTGATTGGTGGCCTTAAGAGGGTGTGGAAGTAAATGTGCCTTAATAATTTTTCTCCGCATTGTGTGCTCCCTGTGTATGGATAGAAGTTTGCATGTGATAATTTCCCCTTCGCCGTAACCGATTGATGGAACGATCTTTCAGCATCCGGGAAGCTTCGGTTGTGATGGCCCAGTAAGACGTGCAGGACATTTTTTGTTTTTTTTTGCGGTCAAAAACTTACAAGACACACAAGACTGATCGCGTTGAGGCTGCTCGGTGAAGGATCTCCAAAAGCCGACTGCTCATTATCAGCAGGCCTAATGAGGTGTATACCAGGCTCTCATAGGTGCTGGCAAGCAGTGCGTACGTTTGGGCCTGAAAACTCACAAATTTTACCTGCATACGATTTCATTCCAGCGTTTAAAGGGACATTACGCTGTGCAGTTGGTGCGAATTAAGTATGATTATTTGGCAGGGCTGCCAAAATGGACCTTAATATTCCGGCAACGTATGGAAATCTTTAGCGCTAGATCTAGTTAGAATTTTAGAGCGTTTAGATCGCTTATTATTTAGTTTTATATAGGAATATATCTTTACAATTACAACACATTGTGTGCATAAAATATATGTCCGTTGTGCAGAAGGTAAATCGTTATTAGTGTCTATACCAAGATTGAACGGAGAAAGTTGTTTTTAATCACCCAAAGCACCATGTCTCTCACTTACACGAGCGAACGCTGCCGCGAGATCGTCAGCTGCTGGTCGGGAGGATATTTTCCCCTTAAAACTTCGTGTCCGGAGCACGTCAAGGAAATTGTTTTGCTTTCTTTGAGCTCACCTCGGCTCACGTACACGCGTGGCCGTGAGAAAGTAGCCGAACAACAGGAAGGCCCTGGTGTTAGTGAGCTGCCACCGTGGGCAAAGGTGCCAAAGGACTAAAGTACGGCGTGTTTTTATTTCGCTCGTCCCGGCACTGCACCGGTGCGGTGAAAAAGTAGACCTGTATGAGTGACAACTACTCACGCAGGCGAGTCCTGCGGGCACAGGACACCAGAACGGCGCTACCCGTTCGTGTCGAAACCGTGCTGGTCGATCCTTCTGCTGCCTGGTTGTGCCTGAATGGAACGAAGTGTATTTAATGCCGCATTGGACGAGCCTCCACCAGAACTCGGAAGTCTGCCTGGCACTTCCCTCTTCTACGCGCAAGAGTACGAAATTTTTGTAGAATATTTTATTGCATCACGATTTTCTCCACAAACACACTCACACTTACTAACTGTTTGTAGAATTTTGAGACGAATTTTTAGAAGTATTCTTTCGTTCCTAGCAGCTGTTTGATAAAAATCATACATTTTGTAGAGCGCGCGTATCGAGGATGTTAATAAGAATTGGAACCGGGTCGCAGGCCCATAAAGAGGGTAACCGAATGGGAGACCGCTAGACCTGCTGGCTGGGCGAGCCTCTATTGTGTGTGTGTGTTTGTGCGCGCCAGGCGCATGCGCCAGATTTTTATCAATGGCACGAATATTGGCTGGCGCTACGTCACGACTCGTAGAAGAGCCTCCCGCTTCCTGCTACTTTATGACTCAGGAGGCAGGCCGAGCGCGTGTGTTGCTGTGCCAGTACGGTGTGCCGAAGTTACACCCCCGTATCGATTAACCTTGGCAGCGCAAGGAATATAAATTTACACATCCCGATATTCCGTGCCGGCACCGTAAATGGGATTCGAAATTGTTCGAGCTCCATTTGGTGGTCGAAGCGCCAAGCTTGTTCTTCGCTCGTTCGCTACCGACGTAAAGGTAATCAAATAGGAAATCGTGCTCCACAGTTTGCTCAATTTCAGGTACAAAATGATTGCGGTTAATTAATGGCACTGGAAAACTGTGGTCTCAAATTAATTACAAAATTAAATAAAAAATATGTCTTAAAATTATATGAAATTTTTACCATCGTCTAAGGCTGTGCCCCGTGATCAAGCGTTTTCTGCCTCGTTTTGCAGCGTCGCCGAACTGTGGATAGACTGTACGGCCGTACGTTTTTTCATTCATAAATCCGCCGATGGCAGTTTTCCCGCACCGGACCAGACTCACACGCTCGAAACATTTCTTTCCCGGCTCGTCAAATCCGGCTTCATGTCTCCAAATTTGGCAAACCAACCACTTTCACATGCCCCAGAGGCTTACGCGCAGTTTAGGGTCGAACTTATCAATGAACTTTGGAGCTGGGGAAACTAGTTTCCCAGCATTAGCACGGACGGTGCGGGGTATCTAATTGAGCTAACCTAATTTGTAGGCCCCGTTTTCGTCGTCGTGATGCACTTTCCCACAAGTGCGAGTGCATCTTCGCCGTGGATGCTACGAATTCCTGTTTCCACGTACGTGAGCAACATGATGAATCGAACAAAATGTGTGGAGGGAGAAAAAATGTCCCGCCAACGTACTAAGCGCACTACTATCGATGCTTCCCAGCGCTCCACCATTGCAGCGTGTGAAACCATTTCCTTGAAATGCGAATTTTGAGCGGTTGTGCCCACCCATCGTGCGTCGCTCGGAGTACGGCTGGTGGGGCTGCTGAACTGCTACGTAGGAAGGCCCGGTCCGGCCTTGATCGATCATCGATCACGGGCCACTCAAGCAGCCCTTAGTCGAAGTTGTTTTTCGGCGTGCGCCGAGTGTCGGACGACGCTCCAGTCGTCATTCAATTACTGCGTGCCCGTTCCGATTCCGTCAATGAAAATGTCAGCGTTTGTCTCCATCCCATGGCCACCGGTCCGGTGGAGGTTGTAGTAGATACGATCGCGCGGCTACGATTAATTGGTCGATCGTCGATAGATCATCGCACTGTTTAGGGGAGACGGAATGGGGAGAGCAGAAACCCTGAAGGGAATGCACACCGCGCTCCGACAAGTGCACTTGCCTCGACAATAGAAACGAGGGTTTGGCACGATGTGTGGGAAATCGACACGACTCATTCACTGCACTCAGGAGCTATTAGTGAATTTATGAGACAACTCCACGGTTGCTGGGGTTTGCCATTGGAGGATAAAAAACGAGTTCTGCTAGAGAGAAAAACAAATCGAAAGTAATACGACATTGTGGTGCGCTAAATAAGTTAAACAAACATTTTATGACATTTTTATTTTATGGGATTAGTTGTGTGGAATATATTTTAGGAAGTAACTTAGGAATATGTGTTAGAAAAAAATATAATGATGAAATGTCTCCCGCCAAAGGTTTAAAATGCCTGTCAACATGATTGAGACAGCAAGAGAAGCAACAACGCGCTACTGAAACCGCAACGTGAGCGATTAATGTTTCCATTAAACGATCCGATGCTCGGTGCATAAACAAGCAGAATTGATGCATGCGTCCGCCCATCCCCAAGGGTGCTTGTAAAGACGCCGGAGGCTCGTATGATTCATCGATGTTTTGCTGCGTCTCAACAGGCGTTTATGTTCCGCTGTGCCCCTCATTATGCGTCTCGCTCACCAACCGTTTGACCCGTGTCGGAAATGTTTGCTGCTAAAGTGTGGAAATGATCTAAGGAACTTACCGTGCCGTCCCGCTCGCAGGTTCGACACAAAACAATGTGGACGTGCGCCGCATGTCCCAACCGAACGCGACGAAACGAACCGGAAGCGGCGGTGTGAGCTTCCGACTTTCGATTGCAACGGGACTCCGGGCTTTGGATGGGATTTCGCTCGCGTGAATAATTTACTCACTTCCTGGCATTATTTTGCGGACCATTCGGAAGCGGCAAACAGAACCACCATACGACAATGGTGAATGGCCGATGGTCATTGGCCCTTGCAGGAAAGGCTCATGAACTTTACGGATAGTTGTGCTGTGGCGGTATGTAATACTTGACAATATTTGATTATGTAATGCAAATCGGGAAATGGTGCAGCATTTATTTGTTTGTTTATTTTTTTGTTTTAAATGATTTCCTACTGTTGAGGAATGTGAAACGAGGCATGCAACTTTAGTCTACGTGATTCATCGTGTCACTGAATCTATAATTATAAGTGTTAAGATTGACGCATTGCATTTGGTTGCTACTGGTGGACGCACAATCAATGCCTCGTTCACACAGCTGCTCAGCTATCGCGCTGGCTTAAGCTGATAACAAGCAGCCAACGTTACTTTCGTCGGAATGCACAGTAGCGCGTCGTGCAAATGCATTTGTTTTTTAATCATTACACATACATATTAAGCGCGAAAGTTCGCAACCCGGTCTGACATTTTTTTCTCACAAACCGTCACAATCGTCATATAAATAGTCGACTTCATCATATTGACAGCATCAGTCACTGATTTCCCTGTGCCGGCGTTGGTATTGGTTGTGATATTTTCAGACCGTTTGTGCAGAAAATGTTCGTTCTTCAAGTGATAAATTCGGTGACAATATTAAGCAGCTCAATTATTTGTTGCCTGTTAGCGTTGGGATGGTCTGAAGCAACAGTCTCTAATGGTGCTTGCTCGCAATCGATCGATAGCAACGCGATCGAATCTTACGGGAGTGTAGAAACGCTACATAAAAAAATGAAAACATTGAACGATCGATTGGGTTCAGTCGTACAGACGGTCCTAGAGGAGTACGAACTGCATAGAAGTATTTTAACCGAGTGCAGTAATATGAACGCTAAACTGTATGACAAACTCGATACCTTTAGTTCGCATATCTTTGCTGTTACCAAGGATCTCGACGCGCTGTTTTCCGGAAATACCAGTTACGTAATGAAAACTCAACTTCAGCTGCACAACATATCGGAGGCATTAGCGAAGGCAGTTGTTCATCTATCGGCAGCTGACGAAAAACAGACCAAAGTCATTCTGCAGCAAATGAAATTTATTGACACATACTCTGGAATATATTTCGCAAATCCAACACCATCGTTAAATAACTCTTTCGAAGTGTATCGCGATGGTTCTTCGAACTGCGGGTTCGGAGGTAACTGGATCGTGTTCCAAAGAAGATTCGATGGTTCGGTTGACTTTAATG
>JXXA01003719.1:0-17118 GCA_000956255.1 Anopheles punctulatus | reverse complement strand
ACGGCCAGACCGAACGCCGCGTTCGCACACAAACATCGCACCAACACGAACCTAATCATAATATCGCGCTGGCACTTAGTTTAATAAGGGAAGGAGGGGGTGGGGGGAGGGTGATATAAATTCGGGCGGCGAGAGTCACCGGAAGTCGATCGACGTCCGATCGCATCAACATTCAACCGAAGCGAGCCCCGGTAAAGGACGGGCTCGTACGAATTTCGCGTTCAAAACTCGGCACAAATTTAACATCCCGTACCGATGCCGGCTCCCGCGGCCCCAGCTGCTCTCTTCATTACTTCCGGCAGCTGCATATTATCGCACATGTTTTCGCGTGAGTGAGAGGCGGACGGGGTGGGTGGTGCCTTCAGCAATATGAGCAAATATTGCCAGGCCGCTCCTGATGCCTTCTTCTCCTCCTCCATGTTTTGGGGAAGAGGGCATGATTGCTGGTTCGTGTCGTTTCGATGGAGACCGAAAGCGCGTCCATCCGGGAAGAGCTTCCCACTGCCGCTGCGACTCCACCCCTCCTCCGCTCACCCAGCTGACGTTGACCACGTTGCAAATGTCGTCTTTAACGAGCGTATATATTTTATGGAAAGCGAATCTCCTCGCTCCATTCTCCCGTGCATCATCGTAACATATTTCCAATAAAGCATAAAAACCACTTAGCCTCACGATACATAAAGACCACCACCCAGCGCCCCCGTGTGTGTGTGTGTGTGTGAGGCACGGGACGAGTGTTGGATCTTCTTTTTTTTCGTTTGTTGCCCACGCTTCGTACGAGAGCCGGCAGGAGCGCACGCACGACGAAACGAGGAGAGTAATGGCATTAGCGATATTATTGAAGAAGAAACCGGGAAGTGGGAACATCATGCCGCCGGGTTCGAAGCGTCTTCGAACGTCGGGAAAGCGGAAGGAAACCACCGTAGCGGAAGCGGACCGGTGTGTGGTTGGTCGTCACTAAATAAAGATACGACACTCTCGTCCATTTTGCTGCCACTTCTGCCAGCTCCCAAGCAACCGAAAAACGGCATCAGACCCGGCAAAGGGCACCAACCGGATTCCGGGATGCTTTTGGCAACCGGTGATTTTTCGATTCGTTTTTTTTTTTTTTTTTGTTGTGCGTTTTGGCTTTTCGGGTGCTTCCTTTGCTTATCGGTATGGCCTCTTGGAGCGGGCGGTGCGGGGAACATCGTCATTATTTAGGTGTCGTTAGGTACTGCTGTGTGAAGAATGGCTTTACACAGGAATGGTTCCGCATTCAAAGCGCTCCCGATATGCTTCAACAACGAGCACGACCGGCAAAATGTCTACCGGGAGCGGCGGGTGGCGAAACAAACCAAAACGATGGCTCTACAGCACCCGATACGCCCTCGGTAAGATATATACGGTTTGTTCCTTGTTCACGGCGTGCAACGGCGAACGAGTGGAACGTTTTCCGCGATTTGCTTGTCGCGGTTTGTGTTTCGTATACAAGCGGCTCTTGAAAGTGCACGAACAACAGGCACATAAGGTGAAAATCGACGAATCGAATATTAAATCGTTATGTTTTTAACATTTGACGGTGATTTGCTCCTGTGCAAAGGTTTCGCCCTATATATAGTTCGAGAGTATTTATTTGCGGAAAAATGTTTGTCTTTACCGGTGAAGGTTTGGAAAGAAGCTTATTTTGTAACGTTTAAACCGTTATTTTTGCAGTTAAATCTTGTTTTGGTAAGTTGTCTTAGTCGATGCAGCAGCCCACAGATACATGTTGGGAGAGAATTATGAAAGGAATTATCTGCAAAAAAAAAGAAGCTTGATAAATTTTCAGATACAGGATTGCATACTTTTAGGCGCACACTTTTAATTTTCTTTCATATTTAGTACATGAATTATTCCTCTGATGCATAATTAATCGATGTTATTTACTACACACTCTAGAAGTCACTTCAGTAAGTTTGAGGTCGAAACTGTTCTGTTACCATTAAAACTAGCTTTTCATTGCGTTTTATCAACATTAAACAAATGTGTTTCCTTTAGACAAATTTGATAAATTTCTCAATTTTATATTTGTCCCAATAAAATGAAATTAATTTTCAATCTAGAGACATGCACACATTACAAGCTCCGTAATATTTTCATTTTTTTATAAATAAAGTATAAAAACGGTTCGTTTGTACTGGATGAAGCTTAGGGATGGTTACAAAATTGCATACTTTTATGCGGAGCAATAATATTTACGTCAAAATGTATGCAATTATTGAGCAGCATCTGAAAATTGTGTCTCATTAATTCTCTAACATGTTGGCATCGTTAGGTTATCTCCCCTCTAGAAAGAACCCCTATCAGTGTGAGATAAAAATCATTCACAAATCATTTTGCCTCCAAAAACCCAAACTTTAAACACCATCGCGCGGTCTAGAACTCCCTGGCTCCAACAATGCATAACCCTTGGAAGTAATAAAAAAGAGCTTCAGTTGCGCGTTCAAGTGTTCCGCGGCCCTGAACTCTTTACCTAACCCCCCCGGAAATCGCTTTGTTCCCGCAGCGAACAGAAAAAAACTCCGTCGCAAGTCGTAATGAGCTCTCGTGCCCCGGGCGGGCACACGATTTCGCACACCTCTTCAAACCGTCAGACACTTCCGGTAAAAGTGCCCGCGAGCCGACCGAGAAGCCGTGCGCGTGCAACGTCGTGCACTTTCCGCACCTGTCCACCTTGTCCCAGCGCCAACCGTGTTTGACATTCAAGGGTACTAAAGAGATTTTAGACTCATTAAAAAGCTAAAAAGCGGAACCAGGAACGCTGACGAAACGGTCCGCTCAAGTGGTGCCAATTATTGTTGTGCGCGAAATGCGCCACAAAGCCAGCAGATCTAATCGCCAGCCCAGCTGAGCTTTAAAGGGTAAGACAACTGTCGCAGGCGTCGTGTGATTCATGCGTTAAAATCCTTTTAAAATGCGCACTCCATTCCCCAGAGCGAGCGGGAAGGCACAAGTCGAATGGAGCGGAATAAAGCACCTCTTGAAGTAATTTTCCTGCCACTACTGCTGCATGTGTGGTAGCAGCCGCTCGAAAAGGGGAACAAACACACCGGGAAGCCCATTTGCTTTTAATTGCAAACGTGCCATTTTAAACGACCAAATTGCCCTACCTTCGTGTGTTTTGTTGCGTTTTATTTTTTCATCAGTAAAATCGTCCACCAAAATGCATCAGAACGAAGCAGCACGGATTAACGTAACGACGTGGACCGGCTGAGATGGGTTTATCCCGCGACCAAGCCAGAACATCCTCAGTTCCCAGGACAGGAAAAGTCCATTTTACTCCCTTTTAGAGTTTCGCAACTTCTAAACAGTCCATCACGGGTGCATCTTATGCAGGTTCTTTAACACCTACACCGAGCGTTGTTCTTCCCTGTCGCTCCCCCTCATTCCTCTTCGCCACTCAACAAAGCATGAAGGTGATAAAGGAGCGAGAGCCACTATCCTTTCACTAGAAAAAAAATGAATAAACCTCTTCACTTGAAAATTGCGACTTTCAACGTGTGTCGGTTTTCGTTCCTTTTGGGTTTTGATTTTCCTGCTCCCACCGAGAACCGGTGGAAGGATTTGCCATTGACACCTTGCCCGCGTTTTCCTTTGCTCCTGGCAGCTGGGAGGAATGCTTGGTGTGCGCTTGAAAGCCGCGAGCCACACACACACACACACACACACACACCTCAGAACGCGCCGAGTGCTTATCTCGCTCTGCGGCTCGTTTGCATCCTCTTTTGCACGTTTCTGCACCGACATGAACCACTCGGTTGCGGTTTGGTGCGCTGGTGAAAGGTGGAAAAGCGCTACCTCCCTGCAGCGCGCACATACCGTACATACCGCGTTTGTTTGGTAAGTTGATTTAAGACCTGCATCCTAGGCAGCAGCGCTTTCACTCGCGCTCCGTCACGGATGCCGCTGGAATAGAAGGATGAAAACAAATAACAAAAAAAAAAGCGAACGAACAAACTTTGCCACGTTAGAGAGCATTTTTCAAGCGAACTCACGCTTGGCTGTTTGCCGTTTCATTGTGCATCCTTTTGGGAACATCCTATTTGCATCCTCTTTGTGCGCCGATGGCTGCCTTAAAACCATCCCGAAAGTGAACTAGAAACTCCCGGGTGGGTGTGTATGGCGATGCATGTGAGATACTTTCGAGCGAAAACATCCACCTAATCCGGTTCGCTCGCATGAGGGATCAATTATTTGGGATCTGCGTTGTCACTTTGAGCGAACAATTTATTAGCCGGGACAAGCGGATTTGCCGTGTCTTTGCTGCACCTGGCCCCTCCACCGGTGTGAACGTTTGTGTGACAAATTGATCGGAAGGAGTTTTCACGCATTTAATTGAGCTTGTAGAAGCATTTCTCTCAAATGTGAAAGCTATCTTGCGGCTTGCACTTCATTAATTTCAACCGTTTGATATTAATCTTAAATCTAATCTGCATTACACTCACCTCCAACTCAATAAAGGGTTGTGTCTCGTATAAAGGTAAGACGCCTAAAAGTACACAACTCTGTGTTTTTTCTTATCGAATAGTCCTTTTTGTCACTCATCTTTTAACTTACTTCATTAACAAGTATTTATCAATAACCAATGGAAATCTATTTGTAGCTTGTGCTAAATGATAACAATTTAAATAACAATGCAAAAGCTAGCTAGCTAGTGGTAGGACTAGAGCTGCCACCCGGGTGAAGTTCGCATTGAAAACATTGCCTAACTTTAGGCGCATAGCTTCCCTGGACACACTCGTCTATCGAAGAAGTGAGTTTTCTTTTAATTATTCCATATTTTTGGACGCATTGTATTCGTTGATGAAATTTTAAAACAAATTCATAAACTTCAGAAAACGCCTATTTGATCGTCGATGTACGAAAAAAATGCCTCTTTATTTAAAACAGTCATATCCTCCCTACGAAAGACTCGAATTCTCGACTGCATTCCATCAACAGCCGCTCACAGTGTTTGCATCGTTGTTCAATTTATTTTCAGTCTCCGTGAATCGCTAATAACAAGCTCTCTTTGAATACTAATCCAATCACACTGCGTCACCGCCGTTATTACTTCGCGTGAACGAAGAGAGAGATAGAGAGAGAGAGAGAGAGAACAAGCTCCTTTCCCCCGAGGGAAACTCGTGTGCCACGCAAAGCGCATAATGATGGTTCATAATAAATTGCTCACACCAGCGCCTCCACCGTATCTCGGTGGAACCGTAGATCCGTGACTACCACGAAGCCCGCCACTTTATCTCAATTTATTTGCGAGACACCGAGACGGCGAGGCATTCGGTTTCGGTCGAATGGTTGCTACCTAGCTGGAATCCGACTCTTTCGCACCCGTTCTATGCGGAGGAAATGGAAGTGATTTTTCCTCCCACACGCGCGCGTCTGCTGTGTAAGCATTAGATAGATGCACGGCGAGAGCAAAAATAATCGTTCATCCTGCTGCACCCAGACATCCCAGGCGCGCATGTTTGAGCCGTGGGGAAAGCAATTTCCTCGTGCCATTCCATCGCACCGCCCGGTACCACACCCCGTTAGCGTGTGCAACAACTAGCCCGCGCATCCACGTAATCGACGGAAGGATGCATTTTTAATTGAAAATCGGTATTTGCGCTCGCGAGAAGCCGCCGCCACATTCGTGCCCGTCTCGCGCATAACGATAACGGAATTAAATTCGCTGAAAAAGAATACAAAAAAGAAATACACGCGAAAGCAAAACACAATCCCCCATATCACGTTGGACAGTGGAGGAAAAGCGGATTAAATGATTTTTCTCGCACGCGTTTCAACATCCATTTTTTTACTGTGACCCGTCCGGGGGCCAGTTGAATAATTGAACGAAAGGTTGCACAATTGAAGCCGGTCTGACCCGCCCGGAAAGATGCAGTTTTGAGGATAGTTTTTTTTTCATTTATTCCCGGCATTACTTATTCCGAGCGTTTGTCGCTGCGTTCGAGAGAGGGGAGCAAAACAGATGAAAAAAATACGTCCCGGAATTCAAATGACACAATGGCCTTCCCCGGGATGCTTGAGCAGGTCGTTCAATTTCAAAATAATCCCACCGAGCAACCGATCAAGGAACTAGAAGCCGATTACTTTGCACGAAACCCACCGGGAGATGCCCACCTGACGACAAGACAAAGCCCCAAGTCCAAGGCCCAGAATCTCGGTAAACAGTTTTTCCAACCATCGACAGGAAGGAATCCATCAATTTCGCTCTTGCTCGCACCATCGTGGCGTGTGTGGGTGTGGATTGGAGGGCGCGGTGTCGAAGCCCGGAACGGAAAGTTCATTCGATTTTTCCCGGATTTCCCCGGCCGCCACAGGACCGGTTTCGTTCGGGGAAGCGAATATGAAGCGTAAAAATAAATAAGTTGAACGGAAGATAAGCGCCTCACAGGGGGGTAGAGTTGGCGGGCAAGGTGGAAATGGTTCGTTCATCATCGTCGTCGCCGTCGCCCTCGCCATCATCATCATCATCATCATCATCATCGTGCAAGCACCATCGTGGGCCAGATAATTGCCAATCATGCGAAACTCAACGCCAGCCACCTCGGCCAAAGAAGACGCAGCGCTGCGAACTGCAGAAAGATTAGTTCGGCGGAAACATTTTAACCGTCATTCCCGCGCGTCCCCCCCCCGGGAGATGGACCCGAGTGGGAAGAATTATTGAAAACTTTCCATAGTGCCAGGCTGAAAGGCCACACAGTGCGCATTTTCCCCGGAAACCACTGGCCCACCATGTGCTGGATGGTGACGAACGTTGGCCACGAGCAACTTCCCATCGGGCAGAGATGAAAACAACGAAAATAAAATAAATATAACAAAAAAAAAACCTTCACCAAGTGTGTGCGTTTTTCGTCTGCCCGGCCCCGGCCGTGTTAAGTTTGTTCACGCTTCTCTTGCTCCATTCGGTTCTATGGGGAAAAGTTTTGTTATTAAGGTTTGATCTCCATTCTCCCGCACGGAGCAAGGAACGCTTCGAACGAGCAAGAGATAAATGAAGCTAAGTCAGCAACAGCAGCAGCAGCAGCAGCACCGGGCGGGGAAGCGTAGGGAAATTGGAAAAGAAATTTGTCCCCACCCCTCGTTACGGTTGAGCCTCGGGTTTGTTGTGTCGGGTGGCCTCCGTGCCATCGACACGTCACCAACAGTGCGCCACTTATTCCGTTCCGTATCGAAGACCGACGACCGGCAAAGTACCGTGTCGTGTCTTGCCGTTAGCACATCGATCTACACGATCGATTTTCGTTTAGGGGAAATCAATTACAGCGGCAATGTGTATTGATTAGCACCGCTAAAAGGATCACGGTGTTTTATGCGGTTCAAAGGGGTCAGTTATGAGAACAGGACATTATTTTCTTCAAAATATATGCCTACATTCCAAGACATTTTCTAAAATTTATGGCTAACAATTCGTTTTGCCTACGAGACAAAAAGAAATTTAATTTAACACATTCGCTACAAAACTGCTGGAAGGGCATCACATTGTTATTACAATTTAATTAATTAATGGTCTAAATATTAATAATTTCATCTATCTCTAGTCGCTAACGTAGAAATGTGAATTATGCGAACTGAAAATTCTAAAAAAATCGATCAAAATTGATGGAGTAGCACTTTATGTTACAGTTTATGAGTAACAGTTTTTATGTTAAAAAATATTCTATCACACTCTTTCGGTACTTATTAACACCGTAAATTTCATGTCTTATCACTTTAAAAACGACTTCAACAAAATCAAACTTTTAAGCAAAGCGGAAAATACGCAAAATCGTAACGATTTACTCCCTCTCTCAGCACTCTTGTCCTGACTGTCACAAAGCGTCTATCGGCTCGAGTTTCAAGTAGCAGCTAGTTTAAAGGGAATGCATATCACACATTCCACCCATCGCCTATGGGGGTCACTTTTGATTGCATTCATCATGCGCCGCTCGCCCAGGCCCGTTTGCGATCGTCAGCTCGTTTTCATAATCACAATTTGCCAGCAATGCTTCTTCGCAGAAATCCATCCAGATGGGTGCAAGAATTTTTCAACTCACCACCACCGTCCCTGCGAACTGTGTGCGGACCGGGAGGAGGCAAAAAACACTTTCGCTTCGAAATTTCGGTCGAGTTCGAACTGGCTCGGACGGCGAAAGGGAATACGATCTGCTCTCGGAATCGGACCGGGCCGGGCTTCCCGGTAAGCCGCTGCCCACTGGTCGATTCCGGTACGGATCCCACTCGAGCACGGCAAGAAAGTGGATGAAAAATAATAATCCCATAAATCAACATCCGGAGCAAATTCTTCAGATTGTTTTCCACCGCTCCGTCCGATCCGTCGATGGCGAACGAAACGCTCACCCATGAATTTATGTCTGTGTCTTTGAGTGTGGGTGTGTACCGTCAAGTATTTGATGGCCGTCAGGCTCACATTTCCCGGCCCACGCACACACACACACATTCAATTTGTGGCACGATATTGTTTGTGTCTCGTAAGGCTTTGGCCAGGATCGGCACGAAAAAAAAGCGCAAAGATTGCCATGGCAATCTGATCGCCGGCAAAACTTGCGACTCAACTCAACGACCTGAAGAAGCGACAGGGTGGAAAATTGTTTGATGAGAAAAATGGCCGACGACGCGCACAGCCCCTCACCCTAATTGCAAAACGTGAGACTTCTCGCTAGTCTGCGCGATTAGAAAAATTCTCAGAAATTTCTTCAAAGAGGAGGCGGAAAACTTGCTCGCGATGCACACGCAAGTTTTGAAAAAATATTGAAATTGAAAAAAAACACACAAAAAAAGTGAAATAATTCACAACAGCTTTAATAGGGCTTGTTTAGCGAATCCAAACCGCGGCCCCGGAAATGATCAACTAAAACGAGCAAAATTGTATGTAAGATAACGCCGGCGGGAAACCGTTGAGATACTCAATATGGCGAACTTCTTACACCCACTTCAACCTCGGAAAGTTGGCATCGTACAGTCTCTATGCCCATGCAAAGAAAAATAAAAAAGCACCCCGTGTGAGATCAGTGAAAGCCGTTTAGCTGGATTTTGAGCTGGAGGAGCGAGCCCCAGCATTGTACGGGTGGTGTGCCGTAAAGTGGTGTTTATATTTTACCAATTTTCTCCCTTTTTTTGTTTTGCGCTCTTCCACTTCGAAAAAGCACACCGAACACCGGTTTCCGTGGTTTCCGCGGAAAAGTGGGCGAAAAGTGTGCCCTGCGATGGCGGGCGGTTTGAGTTACGGGCAAGTTTTTAAATTACACTTTTTCCGCACGCTGCCGTTCAGTGTTGCAGCGCCTGGAATGAAAAAAACCCCCGATTTTCTTCACATTTTTTTCTGTTGTACTGGTGGGGTTTGTTTGTTTCCGCCTGGTGTTTCGCGGTGGCGCGTGCGGCAACAAGTCCAGAAACCCGAGAAACCCGAAAGTACGAGTACGCCCACTCTACTCCCCCTCCCCTCCCCTCCTTCCCTCACCCTGTATAGGGTTATTAAAACTCGGCCGCGGATAAAAAGGTAAACACTAGCCACGGCGAAGGGTGAAGTTAATATTACTGCCGTTCGCGCCTGCCCCTGTGCGCGCACTACGGAGAGGAGATCGGGGGAGAAAGATGATGGTGAAGTTTCGGTTTCGCCTCGTTCGGTCCTTATGGACGGCTTTGGATAGTTTCAAAGTCGAAGCCGGGGCGCACACAATGGGGCGATTTTTGTGGTATTATTGGGCAAAAGGGGTGGACACCCGGGGGAGCCGGGGTTGCGGAAACCGGCAGCGATTATGAAGTACTGCCGACTTTCCGGCTGTTTGAGTAGCGGAACCCGTACCACGCGTTTGTTTCGCGCGTCCACCGCGTAGCTTATCGTGCACAGTCAAGATCTAAGTTCAACAAGATTTGGTCCAACTTTGGGGCACGATAGCGATACGCTGAAAGTTGCCCCGCTGCAGTTGGTATTACATTGGTTCGTGAAGCGATATCGCTATATTTAAACGAAATTATTCTCTTCTAAATAGTGTAATTTGTTTTTTACTTTTAGGATTTACTGATTAAGAACGGTTTATGAGGAATGGATAAATCCAAATTGTACAAACAATTTTCGTCCAAATCTTGATGTGCTAGAATATCGAAGTGTGTTCTCCGGAACAGACTGGCTACACCCGTTCCTAAATATAGAGGCCCTATAACGTGCCTGCTCCACAAGCACCACAGGACCTATTCCTCGAAAGCCCTAAAATACCATCAGGCTCAGAAAAACAAAAATCGAAGCATGCTCGAATGGTGTTCCCCTCTCCTCATCCCAGGCGTAACGTGCCAACGTCAACTTACGCTCTTTTTAGTTATTTTAAATCACCCCGTTAAAGTAACGTTTCACTCAAAGACTCACTTGCCTTTCTCGCTCAGCTCACAGCAGGCTGTCACATTTGCACAAGTTACGTCAAACCCGGCGAACAATTGAATTCCCCACACGTCAGCCGTAAGCTTCACCCGCTCGACCCGCGTCCAGGAGTTTCAGCAAATCAAGCTACGGATGGCTGCTGGCGCTTGTTTGACCCGCGATTCCACAAGCGAAACCACAAAGTAAACCTTCTTCCACTCACTCATGCACACCCGAGCTGGGAAGGAAAAATGTCGCCGGAACAGAGTGTAGCAAGCAAGGAAGCAAAGTAATACACAAAAAAAAAACAGTAGCGGAAGCACTTTTCTCCCACGGAACCTGGGAACGCTAGGGCGGAAGAAATCGTTTAGAAAAGCGGCGTGCGCGCGCGCCTGGTCGTCGGGTCGGGTGTGACGCAAAAGCCATTCTACGACCCCGAAACCGGCGGGGCATTGTCACTCAAGAACAACCACTTAACAATTGTCTTATCAGCGTTTTGCCTCTCCGGTTGGCGGCAGGCGTGACAAGGGAAGCTTCTTACTCACCGAGACGTGCGCATCTCATCATCGTCGTCGTTGTCGTCGTCGTCGGAGCAGCAGCACCGCACCACATCTTCGGGATATTATCTTGGAAAAACCACAGAGGCGAAGTATCCTTCACGGGTGGAAACGCTTTCGAGCGCCAATAACAAAGGCCACAACCGGAAGCTTCCCTGCGCTGGTGGCCCGGATCGGTCGGTGTGGAGCCGTGAAGCGCACAAAAGGGGTTTGTCCTTGTGCATTGTCTTGCGAATTGCTTACCGCTCAACCCTCCGCTGGCCCGTCGATGGGTGCTGATCTTCCCTGTCGAGTATGGGCCACTTTAAAACTCTCTGCTTCTAAGGGGCCGTTCGATATGATGCCGATTGAATGGCAGAAGAGACCACCACCGAAGAGGAGAGGCGAACTATCTCGCATGCAAAACTCGACCGATGCCACCCGGTTGCGGTTGGCTCCAGGCACGCATCCCTGCCTGTACACACACACACACACACACCGTCCGGAAGGAGCGAGAGCCGCACGATTATGGCACTCGGGCGCACTAATCTGCCGTACATATTGCATCACGCATATCTCGTGGCCTCCGCATGATGCGTTTGCGTTTTGCATTGCGCCCGAGATTATGCAACGGCACAAAACCTCATGCCGTCGCCTCGCAAAAGCCCCGGTGCCTTGTACGATGCGCACAATCGACCGGGTCCCGGGCATTCTGGCCAATTTGCCATCGTTTTATATGACGACGACGACGACGACGACGACGACGTAAGGTATGGCTCCGGAATGATAAAGAAATTGTTCACGTTCCACACAGGCCAGCAGGCACCAGACGGCACCTCCCGGAACGGGGACAGGGCACGCTGTAAATGAGCAACAAACGCCCGTGTTTAGTAGGGCTATGTTGGCGCACCCCCCTCCGTAAACGAACGGCCTGGGCCGGGTTTTGCATGTGTTGATGTGCGAATATCTGGTGTAAGCAGCCTGCTGCTGCTACCAACGCCCAGCTGTGTGTGGCCATTGCGTGCACTATTTTGCGAAGGTGGTGAGTGTTTGCCGAACGATAAAACACTTACCTAATGGGAGTGTGGCGGGTGAGCATTCCAAGAATATCGCTCAATTGAAACGTGCGATGCTCAATTCACGTCGAAAAGCGCACCTTGCTTACAGGAAACATCGTTTAAAGATGATGTAAGGATTCAACACTTCGAGGCATCAGTCGGTTAGGCTTATAGGGCATGTAGGAACTATAATAACGCTTCTGTTTCGCAGAGCTAACCGATTAAATACTACTTAAGGAAACATCAACATGTGTAATAACGAGTTTGAAAAATGTTCATGGAGCCTTTATCATTAAATTGCATACTTTAGGGCTGATATATTTGCGAGCGCCTAAAAGTAGGCTATGTACTTTTATATGTGTACTTTTTAAACGTGAAATGAATATTCCATATGGCAATAATATTGTAAAATTGAACGCAACGAAACGATTTGCTCTAAAGTTCTTAATTAGAGCTTCAAATTGGGAAAACTTATGTAAATGAGCTAAAATCCTACTGACTCCCTATTAACAGATTATAATCTAAACCCGTGTGGCCCGATAGGTGCGCTTAAAACAACATAAACCCCGCCTCAAGCGATACAATTGGTGTGGGCGTTAGATTAAGCATACGCGATCCCTAAAACATTGCCACCTTCCAGCGTTCCTTTGTCGGCACTACAAAACCCCCCAATCGCACGTTACTACGGCAAGCTCGCTAATCGCGGCATAAATTAGATGAACCGAAAAACTTCCTGCAGGTGCTTGGTGGCTCCGTTCGGAAAACCGGGCTCGGAAACCCCGTTTTGCAAATTGAAAGCAATAACTGTACGTTATGAAAAGTACCGTCGAGCGGCGGGGTAGAGGCGAACGCTGCCACCGGTTGTGCTATTGATAGAAAACGAGGAAAACCGCCACCCATCGAGGTGAGACGACCGCGTGATTGAATTAGACGCTCGCACAACGCGGAAAATGAGAAACCCGGGTGCGGGTTCTTTTTCCCTTCCCACGGCGACAATGATTTTCCATATTAGATCGGCAACCGAGATATCGGGCAGACGTTGTTCGCGGTGTTGGTAGCGCTTTTCCGTAGCGCGCTTTCCTTTGTGATGGCGAAAGATGACATTCTTCCGAGCGGAACCGGAACGGAACGTGACAAATGGAACGAACGTGGAAAAGTCCGTCCAACCGGCGACGCGGAAAGAAAACAAAAGGCGTCCACTCTTCTTGAACTTAAGCTTCTCCGAGTCCGAGCACTTGCAGAAAGTCCATAAATCAATGTCCAAAACGTGCGTCCAAACGGTGGCAAGAAGAGCCAATAGAGAATGCAGTTCGACACATTGGAGATGGATGGATCCGGCGTGATGGTCATGATGATGATGATGATGGTGATGGTGCTGATGCGTCTGTCACAGATGAAGTCCAGCAGAATCTAATAAATCCGAACGTCTCGGATGCTGCTGCAACGCCATTATGGCGCAATGTGCATCCCCGGAAGTAACGTTACGGAAAGAAGACGGTCCTCACAGTCCGTGCGCTAGACGAGCAGTAAGCAGTAAAACGTGGCAAATCACAGCAAATGCAATATATTCCGTTTTGTCAACTCTGATCGATATCTGCTCCGTTCCGTGCCGTTTCCACATCTTCCACCCGTGCTCCTTGGCTGTGTCCGATCTCGATTTTTATAGCTCGAAGTTATGGATTCCCGCAGCACCATGCTCGAACCTTCTTGATCCATAAGAAAGCAGAAACCGTAAAAATCTTTCCCCAAGAATACCACAGCCGGAGCTTACCGTGACCGAAAGTTTGATGGCTGCTGGGGTTTGATGGTTTGGACGAAAATTTCTGAGTGTATGTGTGTGTTTTTTTTTCTCTCCTTATTGCCAGACTTCATGTAACTTGGCCTTCTGTGGAGCTATTGTTTGTTTTATTTTTATTTATTTTTTTTGCTTCTCCCATGCCCGTATTTTTACTAGCCCGCCAAGAAAAAGGGCATAAGTTAAAGCGGACAACAATAATAATCTTTAAGATCCAGCGGAAGTCCAAAGGTGGACTTCCTTTAACAGATCCCCAGTACTAAAGGAGAAAAACGTCGCACCCCGTAATATCAGCTCGGCAATAAATCTTCCCACGAACCAAATGGACGGCAGTCGAATCTTCTAATACTGATTGTGCCCCTTTTTTCTTCTCCTCTTTCTTACACAGGTAAATAACACCCGCGGTGAAGCATCTCGTTTAGGATCACGGATTTACTTCTGCAAACACTTTCGGCGCGACATCGTAGCAAGCGTTGAGTCCGGGCTTGAAGGATGATGGTGGCAATGTTTTAAAGTATTTCCATCGTTTCGCCGCCGGCTAGGAAGATACCGCACTGAGTCGAGCAAGCGCATTCTTCAACGGAAAAGAACACTGTTTTTGGGCCAATTTGTTGGGGACCCACAGCCATCGCCATTAACTCAGCCGACCGTGTTTAAATCATCCGGAAACCGACAAGCGAAAACTGGCTGGCAATGTCAGTGTCACCCCCACCACCAGTGCCGGGTGAGATGGCCCGTTGCGAAACGAGGCAGCACATTGATTCGCCCAATTAATTCTGGTTTATGAGCTTTCGCGGCGCAAAGCCCGAACCGGAGGCAAATCGACACAACTTGACGGTTGGGTTTTTTTTTAATTTTTTCGTTTTTCGTCCCGTTTTCCGGGTTCTCATCCTCCCGACGCGATTGGAGAATGTTTCCGTTCTCCAAATGTCTCCGCAAACAACAACACCAGTGCCATGATGATGCCGGCCAGATGAACTCCGGGCAAACAGGAAACATTTGGCGGTGACTCGTTTCAGGGGAAGTTTCAGGCGAAACCCGTAAACATCCTCGCGTTGCGGTTTAAGGGTTCGCGCTCTTTTCCGGTGTTTGTCTTAAGGATTTCCGGCGCTGCGTGAGACGAACTGGTCCGCTCAAGCACGATTTTGTCATTATCGTCATCAGTTTGAATGTTGTTCTTGGTAGTTGATCGAGCGCGCGTTTGGACGCGAAATCAATATCGCGAAATTTTCACCCATTTGCTCTTGTTTTGTGTTATAAAGTAGAGGATTTATTGCTTTTGCGCTCCTTTACACGATTGATACACTGGAATTAGGAATGAATTCTATTTTCTTTGTCGATTTTTTGCGAAGAAACAAATTTTCGTGAATCTTTTGATCGAGAAAGATAAACAACGAGACGGACAGTTTATCTTAAGCTGTCATTAATGTTTAAACATTCTAGTTCACTTGACGTACTTCCACAGCTAATCTACTACGATTTCAAGAACGAATTCGCACTGCCTTTAATTGGATTGGCGCCACACGGCTGCCTTCCTTCAGAAACCAATCGGTAATTCCCTCATCCTTCCAGCGCGCGGCTCTTTAATTGCCAGCAAATAAGCCCAGGAACTCCCAGAACATAAATTAAATTAATTTCCCTTGCTCCCCAAAACAGCAAAAACCACACGCATACCAAACGGTCACACTTGCACGCGGGGAATAAAGCAAAAAACAACAACAACGCATCTCCGGGACGGGCCAACCGCCAAGCCAACCGGAAATGCGAACTTTTCAATGATCGTCGGTCCTCTCGGGGCCTCGAGTTTGACATTTATCGCCGGCTGGAATCGCTTTCGAGCAGGGCAAAGGAAGGAAGAACGAGAGCCGGAAAAGCCGGAGCAACTCGAGCTCCAGAGGTTCATAAATTATGTTCTTATCCTACACAATTTCACCCGAGCGGACGCGGCGAACATGCCGGAGGGGTTGAGCATTGCGATTGTTACTGACCACTGACGCTCGGTGTCGCTCGTCTCCGTCTTACCGACCCAAGGGAGCGGGTGTCACACAGAACAGGAAACAGACGACGACAAAATCACTTCCTCGACCGACCTCGACGTGATTCCACCAGTTCCTGAGGCGAGCGCGCGGTAGAGAGAGAGAGAGAGAAAGACCCAAAGTGGAGTGTTAATTTTTATTGTTACCAAACCGAGCCGAAATCATTCATCTCCAAGTGTATATCCAACAGTCCGGACAGGGTACACCATTATCTGGAAACGAGCATCCGGCGACACAGAGACAGAGAGAGAGAGAGAGAGAACGGGCACTCAAATCATCACTTCGGTAAACTCAACCACTTGGTGCTCGACATGAGGAAAGCATCCCCGTAGGATGACAACTGGCGGGGAAAGTGAAGAAGGCCAACGCCAGTAAAAAAAAAAACCAACCCAAAGGAAGTGTTCAGAGGGCGGAAACGATTGGTCTGGCTGGCGGTGGGCTGCCTTGGGGCTGCACCGAATGGGATTTAGTCTGAAATGATGATGCTCCGAAGTGGGGCGAATAATTAATTTAGTCCAACCAGATCCGGGGCTTCGTGGGTGAGCAGCCGAGCTTCGAGCAACATCAATTTCCCAACCGGGCAAGCCGTACGAATGCAACCGACAGGGGAAGCCATTCGTGTCGCCGCGCATCGCCGCGTTTGTTTGTTTGGCCGTGATTTGTGTGATCCTCGACAAGTCCACACCTCGCGTCTCGATCACTCACTCAACCTGGGTGTGATGCTTATTTGAATCATCACAACCTCCTTGAGTGAGCGACCGCGGCCGGGCCAACGCAACGCAATCCAGAAATCGTAAATTACGTCCCATAGTGCCGAGAGTCATAAAGGCACACCAACCAATTGCGTAACGCTTCATCGCGCCAACTCGCGACGCACTCTGTCACCTCATCGATCCGAGCCGGCAACACGAACGTCGGGATTCAATTACACCAGCAGCTTTTCCCTCTCCAAGCTGCGCCTAGACCTAGGTCACGCGGATCCACCGGAACAGCCATCGTCGGAAAGATTTAAATGAACGGAAAATGTGGCTCGTAAATTAATTAATTATGGTATTAATTACCCGCTTAAGTGTCGGAACGCTCGAGGTGCTCCGAGGAGGTGCTGGTGTTGGGGAGGCGAAAAAAAAAAATATTGCCACAATAAGTGGGTTTTATTTTGCGCTCGTAAAAACTAAACTCGCGTGCACCTCGCCTGGCAAGGGCTGCTCGCGTGGACCGCCGTCGTGGGCGGCCGGAAGTCACGATGGGTTTGTAAATTTTAATCTTCATAAAGCGCCCGTTTCACCACCTCTGCGGCACTCGGGCCACACGCCGTGGCCGA
>JXXA01003714.1:0-19201 GCA_000956255.1 Anopheles punctulatus | reverse complement strand
AGGTGTTGCGTTTGAAGCAGCCACAAAAATATCGCCTTTTCTTTTGTAGCATTTTTTTCCACTCCTTAGAGACGGGACGAAAAATAAAAGAAGCAAAGCAACGCGCGATTCGCTTCATTTCCTAATGCGGGGCCGGTCTCGGGCCGGGATCGACGTAAATGACGCCCCATTAGACCATTTATCAATAACTTCTGACATGTTGTGGGCGCTAGTTTGTGTACGGTGTTCTGTGGGCATTGTAGAGTGCCAAATTGGGTTGCAAAACTCACCTCCCCCACCCGGTTGATGGGTAGGTAGATAAGATGGTGGTGCTGGCCATGTCTATGAAGCACGCGAAATGGTATTCGTGGCGGGTAGTGCCGACACCGTGCGGTGGCTGTATTAAATCTTCGCAAAGACATCATAAATCGTCAATTTGGAGAGCCTCTTCAGCGAAAAGGAACCCCTTGCGCGGGTCACCGGATCCAGCGGGGTGGTAAATTCCATTTTCTGCGCACTCGAAAGCAAGCTGATCTAATTCTGTCAGCACGGCCGTTACAACCACTCCATCGGCATGGCACGGGACCCGTAGGACCAGTAGATTGGCCGAGAAGGATATCATACAGCAGCGAGCAGGATGCGTGTTTTCCCAACTCGTCCGGAGCGATGCGGTTCCCCGCCTTCGGCGTAAGGACGGAAGCTGCGGTATCCGAAACTTACTACCCGTACCCTATTGTATCGCCCGGAAACTTGTACTCTGACTTCGGCCCGTTCGATGCTACTGGATTAATGCAGACCATGGCGAGGCATTTCCCGCTCCAACTTGCCGAAAAACCCACACGGTGGTGCTTGCCGCCGTAAAACCAGCATAAATCAGCAAACTTGCGGTGGTGTGAAGGGGACAGATTTCAAAATTCATACCATTACGGCACACGCGTGCCGTCCGTATGTTTGTGTACTGCTTCGGGTGCTCCTTAACCGTATACCGGAACTCCACACACACAGGAACCAATCAACCGCACACGTACGAACGCACACCGCGGTCCGACGGAGTGGAAAGTAATTTAATTTTCTCAACATAATTGAGGTTTTCACGAAGGAGGGGATTTGATTTCCTGGTCGCAGTGATGGCGCACGCGTGAACGCCTACCCACTGCGGGATAACCTTTTGCGTTGGAAAGCGCGTGTAATAATGTTGCCGGCAAGTTGCTGGCGGATGTTTAAGTAGTTGCTAATAAAGCGTTTATTTTTCCTGTGTATTTTCCGAGCCGTGCCCCGGTAGAAATTCCGCGTCACGGCCGATCGCAACTAATTATTGTTTTCGGTAGTTTTTGAGAGGATTTTTGAAACCAACAAGGCACGCTTTGTGATCTTGGAAATTTACATGCTAAAACCGAATCCTTACAGCGCATTGGTTTCGGTTCATTATGTTGCTTGCCAATGGGAGGTGGGGTTTCGTTTTGCTCACAGCGGAATTGGTTGGTGAAGTTTTTCTCACTATTTTTTGTTTAATATTGCTCTTGGAGAGCGCATACACCGTTGTTACCATCATTAGAGGAATAATTAAACATACATAAAAAAGACAGGCAAACGAAGCGTTGAGTATATTTCAGGTAATGCAGATTGCATACTTTTAGGCGAAATAGGTGAAATAGGAGGTTTTTCAATTATCCTTCCGTGAAATTAGCACGGATTGCTAGCATTTTGAATGTTTAATGAATATTCTTAATGCGTCTGTTTTCCTAATGTCATGAAAACCGAGGTCAAAATTCAACTTGGACCACAATTTTTCGACATCGAAAGCACGGAGGTATCATGAATCTTATCTCATATCATCCGATTCCTTGACATAGTAGCTTCAACGAAGAGTAAACTTGGCTAGCAGAAGAAACAAACACTACCATTCGATGTTTGCTACCGACACCGCTACGTCGCTGTCTTCTTTCATCTACACCTCTCAGCCACAAACAGCAGCCAACAATTAATGCGCACATTATGATTCCTGGCAGCGTAGCCGTATGTGTAACGAGTTTAGCGTGTTTCCCGGAATCGGCCAAACACACTCGGACGGGCGAGAAGTGCAAACGATACCGGCACAGGCCATTAACCTTCTCGTTCACCACCGAAGCACCGAGAAAACGGCCATTCTTCGTACCACTAACCTTGATTACGAATGACACTTCGGCACGAAACAACTTAACAAGCCGTCTACGGTCCGGGCCCTCCCGGGACCGGCAACATCACCGTTCGTGGCGTATCAATAAAGTTTTGGACTCGTCTCACACACACACGCGCACACGCCCACACTGTGGCTCTTGTTTCTTTTCGCGAAGAAAAAGACAGAGGCTCGGTTTGCTTCTTCCAGAACACGCTTGGTCCGTACGAGTGTTCGGATTCGGTGAAAGGAGCGATTTCGTACCGGTAATGGTGCCAGGTGGAAAGATCCTACCCGTGGGCATCGGAAGCAGCTTACGACAGCTTCGGATCGCATTTCGTCAACCTCGTCACGTCACACTCCGCTCGGTACCGGTTTGTCCGAGCTGGCTGTATCACACCGCTTACATCAGTGCCATTGCTCCATCAACTTTTGGCACGTTAAGTAGTTCACCTTTGCACTATCTCGCCCCGGGGTGAGCATGAAAAATGGGAAATTTACACAAATTGTTCCTCGCAGAAGGACCGGCGTTCGCAACGCAGCTTCCACCTGCACCGGTTATTAGCATTCCAGTGTCATCCCGGGGCGTAAGTACGTGTATGTGTGGTTTTGAGTCGTACGTCATGAAATAACAGTCACGATAAGCGTCTCGATCTCATCTGCACACCGTGCCAGCGTCACTTCACCTCCAGTCGGGATTCATCGTGCCAAGCTGCACGCCACGTTGTCCCGGGAGACATTTAGACGTGCTCCGGGAGGTTCCAAGTCTCCCCCTGCCCCACGGGTCCAGCAGCACCATGCGCTACGAAGCGCATAAAAACGATGTACGCGGTGGATGTGGAAAATTTTCATTTGATTTTAAAGATGATAACGAGAAAGCTTATTGCTGCGAGCGTTCGAGCCGACAGAACGTGCGCTGTAAGGCCTTCGTTCGAGGTTAAACGTGAGAGCTTTTGCCCTTGGAGCTCCCGTACTTGATGAGATATAATTTTTTGACATCGTTTGACGTTAAGATGTATTGCGAATGAGATTGAATTTTAAATTAAATAGAAGTTATATTTCATCTACTCCTATCAAAACGTCGTAACGATACACAACGATTCTAATAACAGCAACAAAAAAAGAAAAAAATTGTAATATTTGTGAATTACCCGTTGTGCTTCAAAATTTATATCCCATTAAATCTCAATACTTCATAATAGTATCTATTTAGTTTAAAGCTAATAGTCAGTTAACTTAGTATTCAAAGAACCTAAGTAATATCCAAAACATATCCCTCTAGAATCAACCTTTCCAGAATATCGGAAGGTATCTCTGAGCGCACCGGTCGATAATACCAACGACAGTATAGTTTCCTTCAGTCAGTCAGTCAGTCACGTGCCACATCTCATTCCATCGCCAACAAAACAAGCCTTCACGGCCTATAGAATGGATGTGTTCGTTCTTTTACTCCATCAGGTTCCTTACATAAATTTTTCTGCAAGAAGGAATGCAAAAAAAAACATCAACATCTCTTTCCACCAGGGTTGATTCGACAACGACTACGATGACAACGAAAACGTCGCACACGTTTGGTACAATAAGTATCAAAATCTACCATGTTCGCTTCACTTGACACCCGACCGCGGCCAGAACGCGAATGGCCACCGACGTCGACGGTGCGTGATGGCGAACCCCGTCGCCGACATGGCTATGACGTTAACGGTGAAACTCAAGAGCCCGGGTGAAACGTCAAGAATATGTTGCTTTTCCATCATCCGCACCGCACATCAAAAGGGCCTCAAGACGTTTGGTAAACTTCGCTTGACTCCGTGTCATCGCGTAACGATGCTGGAAGTCTTCGAGGTCGGTGTACCCGGCGCAGCGGGGCGAGATAGGAAAAGCCTTTCTCCTTTCGATGTCCTCACACCACTGTGCCATCAGTATGCTAACGCCAGCACTTCCGAGCACTTCCGCCATCTGTCGCGTGCGATGAAGACATCGCAACGGCTGGAGTGCGACGAACAGTGAAAAGTAATTCGTCCATCAAACGAGCAGGGAGTCGCGGCTGTTGAAAATTTGTCTTCGTTTGTGTCGCCGGCCTGCTTCGATCCGGCTCGTCCGGTGAACAGAAGTAACTACGACAGGCGAGTGAGTTTGCATCACATCATGCATTCCGTATCGGTACGGCAAAACTGGCGGAGAAAGAATATTATCCGTAGCGGCAAAGTTTACTGGGCCGTAGTCAAGATTATGATTGGATTTTGGAGCTCTCGGTGTGAAAAATTCGGAAAGGTATCTGCGCATAAAGTCACTTAAATTATTGAATGGATATTTTGACGTTTGTTGAGGGCAAATTCTAACAACTAGCTTCAGGCGGGCGTAATGTCCGGAGGACTGGTTCCGTACGGTACCATACAAGTGTTTCCCTTTTTTACAACTAAATCTTTCTTAAAATCTGCTTCCAAAGGCGGCAAGATAAAGCACTAGGACCTTTTTCAAGAGCATCTCCCAAAGCGACCCTTCTCTGAATTCAGCACTAACACCCACTTCTTCCACTGCGAATCACCTCACTTACCGATAACGGTCGCGAGGATGACAATTCCCAGCACGATGGCGGTCGCGATCACACGTATCAGATAGATTGTCGCCTCGCTGGCAAACGTCTCGTCACCGTCCGCCGGCAGTACCAGCACGTCCCGCGGATCTGCTGTGCCATTGCCGTAGTACCGGACCGTACCGTTCGCACCGGACGTGCCGTAATTGAGCAAAAAACAGTTGGTACAGTTCCAGAGCGCCATCAGCTCGTCCTCCTCGAGCAGGTCGGGGAGGGATAGGCCCGCCAGCCCTGACGACGCCGAATTCCGCGCGTACGCGATGGTGGAGGACCCATTCGAGACGTCAGCAGCTCCGTAGTCCGGTCGGGTGTAGTTGGCGAGCAGCGACTGGGTGAGGTTTTGCAGCGTGCCGTGGCTGGGTGGCACTTTGGGGAGCGCCGGCTCACCAGCAGGTGTTGACAGGTCCACATCCGGGTCAGCATCGTCGGTCAGTGTGGAGGACGCAAGTGACGACAGCTGATCGACCACGGTCGTTAATCGTGCACCGCGTGGCCGTACGGTCGGGAAGCTGGCGCTGCTGGTGCTTGCCGATGAAGGAAACACCGCTGGAAGGGAGGAACTTGAAGAAGGCGACGACGACGACGACGACGGTGGTGGTGATGCGGTGAAGGAGGTAATGGTGGTTGTGCTGGAAACAATGCTGGTGGGGCTACTACTACTGCTGCCGCTGCTGCTGGTGCCGCCAATCCTACTACTACTACTACTACTACTACTACTGGACACTTCCCTTGGCAGACTCTTTCCACGAGCGGTCGTCCATGGCCATGCGGTCCAAGTGGGTGATTCGTTCGTCGGGCGTCTACCGTCCGTCAGGGCCATAGTTTGTCATGTGTTTCCTCGCGGCCCGGCGCTACCACTACATACGTTCACCGACACGTTACACCTGATTAATTAACTGCCCGTATCACCAGCGTTAGAGCACATTCACACTCGCTATCTATTGCTGCGCACTAGCACAAAACTTCCCAATCACCCAGCAAAAAACTCTCACCACAAGTCACCACTGTAATCACTGGCTGGCCCGGCTGTGCTGCCTCTCGAAGTACACGATACAGCATTCGTACACGAATCTACAACTACTCGCACACGGCGTCTTCCATCTGTCACATTGCCCAATCCTAGTAGCCCATGGTGCCCCTACCATGGTGACGTGCACGTTGGAAACTAAAACCATCCACTGAGTATACATCGAAGCACACCGACGCACACACAGGCAACCGCACCGCACGCACACTATGATGTCATTTTCGGTGCCTTACGGCGACACCGGCGATTGTCAGCACCGTTCGATCGATCATTGCTCCAGCTGTCCGGCGGATTCATCATAATGGGAGTTCGGTCGTTCCCTCTTTTTCTTCTCTCTCTCTCTCTCTCTCTCTCTTTTTCTCGCGCTCTATCTCGCTCCCGATCTACTGTCGCACCCGCATCGTCGTGTCAGAAGCCTACTGGAGCGTATAATCGTTCAACGGGTGCGACAAATACACGAAATCAGCGGTGTTCCGGTTGGTGATTTGGACGCTCCGCCGGACGAGCCGGAACAACCATTGTTGCTGAGTAATTGTTGGGTCCCAGGGCGGGTGCGGGTTGTGCCGAGGATGAAGCGATCTGCGAAGGAGAGAGCGAGAAAAACGAGATTAAATTAGCAGCTTCAACGGATTTGTTTTTGTGCTACACAAGGAAAGTGTGAATTAAATTGAATCTCCTACTGACAGCTGTTTTTTATCTCATTTTTTCAAACGATGCTACAGTTTGATTTAAAAAAATATATTATTCAATTAATAGTTGCACAGTTTTCAGTAAACAACGTAACCGTTCGCACCGTACTGAAATCGATCGACCTAAGTACATTCTTTTAAGAGCCACAACACTCCCCTGAAATCAAATTTGGTTCCACGCGCTCAACGAAAGCATTGCGAACAGAGAAAAAAAAATCCATCAATAATTCAATAACCAACCAACCAGCACCGAACTTCATGCATCTAACCGGAAAGCGCCGATTGTAATTGCATTTTCAACGAAAAATGCTTGTTGACATGAAAGAATCAACCGACCGCTTTCGGAAGCTAGCGCTAGCAATGACGTTCGACATGAGTGAAAATATGCATGATTTCATTTGCATCTCCCGGAACGATTAATATCAAATTCTGAACAACCAACCCATCCGCAGCGGGAGCAAATGTCGATGAAACGTGTTTTTCATGCTACATGATTTTCATGCTAAATGATTCAGTGAACAAATACAGGTTTTGTGAATCGGTTATTAAATTTCGAATAGTTACTTCTAGGAATGTTTAGCGTACAATTCTAATATCTTGGTTTCGCAATAATGTGTTAGTGAAAGTGAAAATGTAATGTTTGACGATCAAAAACAACGTTTCCGATAAACGGTCTGTCATCGAAGAGACTATTACTGGAGTAGTTCCTAATTCAACTAACAGCTTGTTTGTCTCAATCCTCCCAAGCGTCCACCCGCCCCTCCCATGTTCGGTGCACGTGCAGGACACTCAATCGGAAATGAGCCGCTTGATTTAGATAATGTCAACACGGTTCTGTTGATTTCTCTGTCAAACCTAGTTACTACAACGACGGAACACGGCCCGAGTGCGTGCGACTCGACAAGGAGAACCAAAGGGGCTAGTTTTTGCAGCCCTGTAGTCACACGGAAATAAAATCCGGATGCCGGCCCCGGGGTCGGTTCATTAGCTCGTTCGATTCGATTATGCTAATGGATGGAAATCGGAATGATCGTAAGGCACTGTTTGTGGCACTCGTCGTCTGGCTCGACAACTACTTGAGCGGATTGGAAGCTTTGTTCTTTTTCTTGCGCGCCCTGTTTTTTCTCCTTCATACGCATATTGCGGTGATTGCGGCTCACTTCCCGTCGCCTTCGCCGTCGCCGTTGAAGTACGAATCTCATCTCGAGAAAAGGATTTGGGTTGATCGAATCGGAAATGCCGGGAAGCAGCTCCGGCAGCCGAAGGAGCAAAAGCACCCAGAAAGCAAGCAGGAACCAAGCAAGAAACGAACATTAATGGTCAACCTGGCTGGGACCTAAGTATCGTGAAACATAAAACCTTTGTAAGTACAAGCATAATATCTAGATGCCATTGTGTTTCGATTACTACCTTCACGATTTACATATAAATGTATGTTTTGGAGGGTTTGGTAAGTATTTCATAATATCTGTAATGATGCGATTTTATTAGAAATATTAACATCACGATACGTTTTCCTTATTTCATAATCGTTGAAAGTTGTTTATCGCCACAATCACAGTTGACAGCTGTCAAAATTTTCAATTAGTGTATCGCTTTATCAAAAAATATAGGAAGCAGCACTCATTTTCTCAGGGAATAAGGCAGATTGAAGATCATGCTACCCAGAACTACCTAGCTAGCTTGAACTAGCGATGAACTACCCAGCAAAAAAAGTCAGAAACATAGCGTGTTAAATAAATTCACAATTTCCTTCCTCAACAGCTCGATGGCTTTGTATTATGTCAAAGCAAAATTTCTGCAAATACTAACTGATCATGCTAGAACAGACGAGGTACCATCATTGCGATATTTCTAGTAAAACTTATTCGTGCCAATGACTCGAGACTCCTACTGAAAGTATGGAAGTATACTGACATCATAACAGCGTAACATACTAAACAGATTAACGCAGCCTGTAGCGCCCTCTGCAATAAAGTATCTTGAGTAAACTGCTTCACAATAGCTGCTGCGTCGGTTGATTTCCATTGATGATTACCTTGTTAAAATCGTTGGAGATAATTTTCAAATTAAGTAAAAAATGAAATATTCAAAATATTTAGTAATAGTCAAGAACAGAAAGAACGAATCAAGAAGGAACATAACGAGAAGCTATGCAGTCCGTTCTATCGTTGAAACTGTAAACGAAATTTGAAGCAAAATCAGTTTATACCAACGAGTAACAAGCGGTGGGCAACAAACCATTACAGCAACAGCAGCCATCAACATTGCATCGGTCCGCATTGCATTGCGATGGGGAACTTTCTTTGTAGATCGTTGTACTACCCAACCGACACGACAGCTCCTAGGGAAATTCCATTTCCCTCCCAGTTTTGCACACGCATACCAGATGGAAATTATTTTTTCCCAAATGCATCTAGCTTCGGATATCGGATACAGGGTTTTACGTTCATCTCATGTTGCTTTCATTTGCGTAAGACCAACTGGCAGTGGATTTGTTTCATGAACGTGAGCAGGAGGAGTTGTACTTTCCAATAGATTTAAACTTGAATTCATCATCACTGGATGGTTGAGCAATTAAGCTACGGCCAGTAGCATTACTACCATTCATAGGATGGTAATGGTGAGTTTTGGAATTTAAATTGCTTGAAACTCCTCAACACAAAGGGTTTTCCTAATAAGTTGAAGAGTTGATATGACTATAATAACATATTCATATCCAACATTCGTAAACAATTAACGTACGCCCCACTGGTGCTGATAATATTTTCACCATCCCATTAGCTCCGTCAACCGCCGCATGCACTGAAGCCGAACTGAGCATTCAAATTCAATTAAAAAACTTTACCGTACATTCCACGTGGCACGTGCCGGTTCCAGGTGAAAGCGTCTCCCACACAATGGCAGTTACAAAAAAATGAAAATACCGCTTGTTGAAGAATGCGTATATAATGGAAATAAACTTCTCGCTTTTGCATTACTCAGAGACCAAGCATGAGATGGTGGGCGTCGAACAGTCTCTGGATGGTTAGTGAATGGATCATAAAATAATAAAAAAATCAGCACTGCCTACATGCCTATGCTCTGCTTTTATTTTGCGTATTCACGGCCGTTTTCATAACTTGAGGTTGCTTTAAGTGGTTCAATTAATGTGTATCGATCCATATCAGCACGCAGATGTAAAAAATTACAATAAATCTGCATTATTACAATCAAGTAATCAAGTTATTGATTAAATTTTCCACATTATGATACAATAATTCGAATCAAATTAGAGACAGCTCAAATAATCACATTACACGTAATCAAGTGCGTAACTCGTGCGTAACAAAATAAACAAACTTGCAGCTTCAAATTGACCAACATGTTTGTCATCATTTAAATTAGCTATTTCAAGCATGTGGTAATTAAATGTAGTAACAGTTTTTTTAAATCACCAGTTACATGCAAGATACGTGCTTCAAGAGTGAACAAAGCAGCATAAAGACACTATACCGTCGGTAGGAAACTTTCACCCCGCCCATGGACGGTTCCGAACCGGTTCGGATCTTTAATGAGTTTCCTGTGTTTGCTTTTAATTTGAATCTATTTGAATTCGATCATCGGGGCGACCGCCTGCTGCGGTGCGAATCTTGCCATTCTCCTGCGATGGGATGCGAATGCTCACGGTACTCCATCGATTATCCGATCCGTTCCACTTATCCCACGAATCGATTTTACTGCCCCGTACGAGCAGGATCGATTGCCTGGACACCGAGGACGTGGTCAACTGATGCACAAAATTCATCGTGGAATAATATTTGCATCCATAATGAATGCAGCATCCACGGTGCGGGTAAGAATCCTTGTTCTGGCAGGCCGGCACTGTCCGAAGATGGATTTGATTGCTTCTTGCAAGGAAAACCTGGTAAAGGAGCGTTTATTCGTATATATTTGTGTGTACGTGCGAGAGCGAGCGAGGTTCGTTACAGACCGATGGTAAAACAAATTGAAATCTGATTGATTGCTTTACCGAAAGGATAGATTGCAAGCATCAGTGAACCAGCTGGGCTCAGTATTAACAGTGATAGGAAGACAAAAAATCCATCAATATTCTATCGTAAACTTTTCTTATCTAACCGATGCTTTTACAGAATTCGACGGGTCTGAACACAATGTTTTGAAACACAAAAACATTATGATCGTTTTAAAAAGCGGTATGCATCGGTGGTTCAGAGGTATAATTGATATCGGCAGCTGGAACGAACGTGATAGAATTCTCGGTAGAAAAGGAAACATCGTATACTTTTTCACTTGAGATTCCAGACTGTATGACGTATGATCTTATCAATCCGATCAAGAAAACATCCTGATTTAATTAATGTTACTATTATTTTTAAAAAGCGTTTGCAATTACTAGCAATAACAACAGCAATAGAAATGTTAAACATTTAACCACTCGTAACATTTGTCTTAAGTGACAACCAAAGTGCCTCGTCGTTACTCTAATTCCCTCTATGTTATACCAAACACCATTTTGTATAAGTAGCACAATACATGCAGCACCTATTGGCACACTACCTGTCAACACGGACGAATACCTAAACGCACACTTCTAATAGTCGCATCGCATCTCTGCAGTCTGCCGCCGGCGACCTATCCTCCCGGTGGAATATTATCGCTTACAATAAGCTTGTTGCCGTTGGGACATCTGTTTCTGAAGCGCTCTGCACATCCGTTCCAGACATTCCAGACACCATTCCATTCGGCTCGATCGGGCCCACAATCGGTGACTCGATGGAGCCGACCGCTCATGGGCATTATTAATTTATACGGCAAATGCTGCGTACAACACCTGCGGAGGAGTATTTTATTTTATTTTCAAAAACCCCACCGCCACCGTGGGGAAACGGTAAGCGGGTTGGAAAAATAGGCACGTGTCGAACGGTCGGCCCATGGGCACTGTATATGGTACGCAGCGCGGTCCTATCTGGCATCTGGTAATCGTTGTGGAGAAGGCTGCAAACCTGTGACGATTGCATCGTGCTTTCACAGGCGGGCGTTTGTGCTGCATTGCACGGCAAATGGAATTTATTAGCAGCGGTGGCGTGGTGTTACCCGTGGAGCTTTTATCGACGCCGGTGTTCGGGAAATATGAACCGATACTTCCGATGTGCGAGGATGTGAGCAGTTGAACAATTAGATAAATTCTTTTGCTT
The DNA here is from genome assembly GCA_000956255.1 of Anopheles punctulatus. Taxonomy (NCBI): domain Eukaryota; kingdom Metazoa; phylum Arthropoda; class Insecta; order Diptera; family Culicidae; genus Anopheles; species Anopheles punctulatus. The sequence goes on along the minus strand of JXXA01003714.1, from coordinate 7,557 downwards.
AGGAAAATGTTTATTGACAGACCTGCAAATGTTTCAAAACGATCTAAAACATTGGGCGACCAAACATACTGTACGCCATCTAGCGGATTTTTTTTTGCTGTACTTGACAACAAGCAATGTTTACTTAAATCTGTCCATCGTGTTTATATGTATGGTTTGGATTTTAATTTCATTTTAAAACTAATGTTTTGGATGGAGCTACTACTTGTGTTCCTAATAGCTACTTAATATCTGTGTAAAATATAATATTTATACTAAATATTCAATATCCGGTGAATAAACCTATTGAACTGCAAGTTTATGAAACTACTAATAAACGTAAGCCATATCATGCTATTTGTTTAACAAAGTACCACCTACTCGATGCTCATAGGGATTAGCCTTTCGCGCCAGAGTTTACTGCCCACCGTTTAAAAACAGACACTTTATTTACACCGAGGGATTAGGGCAAACTTCATCCACGCGAGCGCGTATATTTACTAGCCACCACCCCCGTGCGGGGTTGACAAACACCGTACCGGATTAAAGGCACCCCAAATAGAGCCATCAAATCGGGCAACCGATGGTCACGTTGCAAAGTTTTCGATCCCATTTCGGCCAATGAACCGACGAACCGATTAGGCATTAGCCGGGCAAACACTCACGGCCACGGCTCGGTGCTGTAAAATGTTATGTTTATGCTGCGCCACAACCGAACCGATTGGAAAGTTTCTAAATGCTGGTACAACGCATCGGGTGGGTTTCATTGATTTGCGAGATGGAAATGGCCCGGGTGGTTTCTAGATCCGGTTTCTAACTCTAAATCAAGCTGCTTTTTGTGTTAGGTGAGGTGTTGTGTCGGGTGAAGCATTGTTGAATACATCGTTTTCGAAAGCAGTAAAGCAAGTAATGCATCACGAGAATCATCAAACATGTATTGAGTTTATTGAATTTGCTGTATCATAAAGCTGGTCGTCCTTGCGATCAAATTTTAACTCACATTTCACCAAATTTGTCTGATCTTTTATTCATCATTATTTTAACTCTTCTTCTTCTTCGCATTCTTCACTCAAGAGCTCTGGGTAGATCATAAGACAGCTCATATCATATCCAAACACTTGTTTTATGGTGGCAAAAGCCCAGGACCAATATTTGATAAATTAATTCACAGCCCACATCAAATCGTAAAGGATCAAGTAACGAACTCTGCAGTATAAATTTCGCCTTGAAATCGTCCTCCATCCGCAGTGAACGCCCGGAGGTCACAAGGGACTCGGTCATGCGAATCTCACGAAAGAGAAACTATCTCACAACATTCCAACCCCCTTGGCAATGAGCGGCTGCTGGGGGAGAAATCAGTCATCGGCAGTCTCCCGAGCGGTGTTCAAATTCGTTCCATTCGTACCGTGACCTTTGCAAAAATGTAGCATACCATGCAGACGCCATAAAACGCTCGCACCAGCATGGTGGGAGCCTGGAGCCACCGAGAACAAACATTTCACCAGGAAAGGTGAGGGCGGCTAGGAAAGTATTGGTGAATAAAATAATCATACCCAGCAGCAGTCAAACACCCGTGCGCAAATAAGCCCGGCGAAAGCGGATTAGCCTCGCATGGGAGGAAACCGGGCGTGGGATGTAATATTTCTCAATCTTCACGCTCATTTCCCCCTGCCGGAAATTACGTTCCATCCGATCCACTGGCGATTCGAAACCGAAACGTCATCATCAGGCGCGGCAATGCTCTGGCGAACCGTACCGCGGTGCAATGCCGCTTAATGCCTATCATTTCGTGTGAGGTCGTGATGCTTCTTTTTCTTTTTTTGTTTTAGCTGTTCCACCGCCCGTTCTGCTCGAGGTTCCGGTTTCCATTTCCATGATGGATCACGCGCGTACTTAAAACAACGCAGCGAACCAGCGGAGGTACGGAATGCAAATGTAATCCGCACAATTTCGTCCCCGGGAAGCGAACACCAAAAGAAGCAACACGCTGAGGGCAACAAAGCAAGCAGCGGCGTTTATTGCACACCTTTTTTTTCGCCTTCCAGCGAACCCTAAAGGTCGCACCCCGCGCAATGAAATTGCCTGCGAAAGAACGTGCACGGTAATTCGAAGCATTACGACTATTTGCACATAGTCGAGGCCGGTGACGGTGACGACGAGTTGGACATTGTGTGTGTGTGTTTTTTATGCTTGTTTTCTACCGTGCCTTCAAATGCTTCGGTTCGGCTGGAATGGGAAAACGCTGGGAAACAAAGTTATCGCGCACACCGGCGTGGCTCGTAAAGTGGACGTTGAAAGGGATAGCTGGTGGGGAGAAACGGTGGCTTGATAACAGTCCGGTCCTTTGCGCTCGTCTTCTCATCGTTACACTAACGCTCATTTCTGATTCAGAACTTTGGCTTCAAATGCCCCTTTGACCCTGACCCCCTGGCTAGATCATTCGTCGCGCCCAAGCTCTCCGGGATGGATATTTGCCACGCAATTGTGCGACCCGGAAAACGGCAGCCGGAACATAATATAAAGCTCCCCGACGGCACTGTACGCGCCTGACCGACAAGGAAGACGGCAAATGTGAGCTAGTTTTCTTGGGACGAGCAGTCCGTTGAGGCTAGAGTATGCGAAAAGGGTATAGAACCGCTCCGGAACGCTGGGGTTTTTTTTATTTATTTCCGAACGCACTCTGCTCCGATTTGGGTTGGGTTTTTTAAACTGCAGCATTTGTGTTTCCACATTTTACGGAGAGCGGCACTCGTAACAAAAAAAAACCAAAACCTTGGCAGCAATTTATGACCCAGCCAGTCGAAATGATTCACAATCTGCTACATGAAACAATGCAACCGCGATAAAGAAAACACGATCAAGCACAAGACGCCCCGAAATCACCCATAAACTAAACGACTGTCCATTTTGCGTGGTATTGTATGCAAATTCGGTCCTCTTCGTCCTGTGGCGGTGAAACAAATCGCTTCGATGCCACTGTGCAAACATACATACACACCGCAAGGACCGCACCGTTGCGTAGGACGACATTTCCGCGGAAACTAACTTTTATTTAACACCCATCCCCAATGCGCAACCCCAAACCCGGAAGCTGAACCGTACGAGCAGCAACCACACGGATGATATTTTATCGACAAACGGGGAAGAATCCAGTCGCCAGTCGCGACAAAACCGGCAAACAATGCGATGAATAAATAAATACCTTCCTTTGGCAGCGAAACCGGATCCGGCGAAACCTGTTGCGGTACGTGGGCGGTGCAGAGAAGCTGGCGCTGCTTGTTCGCAGTGGCTTCCTGTGTTCGGTGTCATGTCACACCAATAAATAAAGGGGTTTCAATTTTAATGTGTCTCGAAAGATAAATGCCAGCAAGATTATTATTTTTGCATGTACCGAAATCTAGGAACTGCATGCATAGAAAGAAGCTGTAACGCATATTGGATTCTTTAAGGGGTAAATTATGTGATGAATAAAAAAACGCTACATTTTTCCATTAAAAACAACTGACAGTTTATTCAGACTTGATTTTGCTAAAGATTTCAAGATCATAATAGCATCGGACTTGAAGAGTATAGTGAAAATTAGAAGAGAAAATATGAAATTGTATGTTTACAATATTTTTTAGCTTTCCAACTGGGGTTTCTTTTTTTAAACGATGGACAAAACATTTTTTATTATTATATCTTTTTTCAAAGACAGGAATGTTGAGAAATATAATTAAATATGGTGAACATCCAACCATTCAATGGAACTAGCAATATGATTTTAAAACTTTTAATATATTCACAAATAATAAGTAAGGGATTAACTTTTTGGCAAAAAAATTGCTCATAATACTCTTTACAATCTAACACAGTTTATAAAAAAGGTTTATTTGGTCTGTTTCCCGGAGATTTTTTACGAGGCCTGCAAAGTTGATATCTGTTTGCAATACTCACTTTAAAATAGTGAACGACTATGGAACGTAATTAATTTAGATTGATGTGCAATCGAAAATATTGTTTAAAATTCGTGTTGAATTTGCATTGGATCATATTGGCATATTGGCAACAGATGAGGGTTAATTTTAATATACCACAATGTATATCCGTCATTAAAATGTGCTACAACAGAAAACTATCTCCAAAAAAAAAAACATGACCAGAACACATGTTTTCCCTGAATACCATTTTCACATCAAAATTCCTGCAGAACCATCGATTTTGTTGGCGCCGCATGCATATTGCATTATTAAAAATGTTCTGTTTATAGAAAAATATCGCCCCCACTGCCCAGTTTGCAAACACCCACCGTCACGATCCCCCAGCTGTGGGAAATGTTTTCCAGTATTTTTGATGTCCGCTCGCTCCTCCGTGGGTGGCTCACCGGACCAAACCATGGCCCACAATGTTGCAGCACGCCAAGCAAAACGCAGAACACGCAACAGCGCACCATGCCGTAAACAAAACTTTACCAGCATGGACCACGTGGCCACTGAAAAAAAGAATCTGTTAAAAAATGCGATACACGCCCTCTCACCGTGAAGAGTGGAGTCGAGAAAATCGGAAGGCACGTGCCGGCTGAGCGAAGGAAGCCATTGCTGGAAAATCATAAATCATGGCGTCTGTGAACTCACGCCAAATTGATGAGCATTTGAGAGGCGTTTTGCCACTTTCGGTTTCGGTAGGATGGTTAGAGAAATGCGCAAAATTGTTCGGAATCGATTCGAGTTAGCTTTGTATTGGCGTGCGCATCTCGAGCGGGAGTTGGGGAGGAGAATTAATTATAAATGTGGATTTCGATTTCGACGTCCCGCCAATTGCTGTGGGTTGGCCTTTTCAAACAGATCATGTAACAGAGAAAAATAACAAACACTACGTTGTACACTGTGTAATACAACTCTTAGACCACCAGTGTTTCGTTTGTGAATAAAACAAACAATTTAAGAGATGGACAAAAGAGATGGTGAAAGGAGCGGTGGATGGATTTTTTATTAATTTATTTATCATTTTATTTTTACTACAATATAAACGCCGAACAAAACCTATTTGATAGGGTTTTATGAGTTGAAATTTTACAAGAATTATACTGTTGCAAATAATTTCGTTAAAATATTTAAAATTTATGAAAAAAGCTGTTACCTAAATCATGGAAAATGCTTGAAAAAATGTTTACAAGTTTGAAAATCTTTGAAAAACTTGTGTACTTCTTGAACACTACAAAGCGAATTTTAAGCCCTCTTTGTCTGAAAAGTGATAAAACAAATTAAGCATTCTGATTGTGTAGCAACGATACAAGCGGATTTGTTTTCGTGGCTAGTAAAAAAGGAAAATATTTAATTTACAAAATACTAGAATTACCAAAAACGATATAATATTCTTCGATTATGTTTGCAGTTTTTATTTCTTGATTATCATAAATAAAATCATGCGGTTGTATATAGAAAGGTATGGAATATATCAAACAAAACTTTCAAAACAAATCTCGAAACAACAACCTCTAGCTCTGTTTAATTTTGAAAACATCATCACCCAAACATGACTGGTCCAGTTAAGCATTGCAGCGTATTTTGCCTCTGCTGAGCATAATGTATCAATATTTTAAATCATTTTAATCAAACAAACTCCCGTTGTTTATGTACAACGTCTGAGCAACGAACGATAGCCTTGCTCACAACTTCCTCGTAAACCGGACAACCGATGCAACCTCCGTCCCAGTTGGGGCATTAAAAATGCATCAACCAATCTGTCGCCGTCCATGCCAGTACCACGGTAGCGCACTGGACCTGGGAATGGGAATTTTAAACGGGCAACAACTTAACAGCATGTCCAAGAAGTGAGAACCGACCGAAGGACTCGAAACAGCCCCGCTCAAATCGTGGCTAGTGCCGAACACTAACTCCCAGCCGCGTTCGCTCGTCTGGTTGCCCAAGAGGGGATAATAATGGCTAGCTGTTGCTATTTTCACCGGAGAATAGCGTGTTCCAGCAGCAATATGAATTATGGATGCGAGCTTGACTAAAGGTTCGAGTCGCGGGGAAAATTTTGAATGTCAATGAGGCTGAGTGTTGTGGAAAGTCATCCGGTAGGGAAGAGATAATGCACGCGATGGATGAAGGTTAGGCAAAGCACTAAGGCGAATTGTTAACTTTTTACTCTGTTTGTCAAAAAACAGAATCCGCGCATACATACTAAAACTGTATCCGTTTGGTGGCTCCTGGTTGAAGGAATTTCCATTCCAAAAATACGTCGAAGATGCACTTCTGAAAGATACAGACATTCCAAAACTTGTACAAATTTCATGGCACAAATTTCATGTTGCGCTACTAAATACAATCACCGAACCAAGCAATAGTCTTGCGCGCGAATTAAAATCCAGTTCAGACTTCAGCGAATTGCTGCAGTTCAACATATTGGTCAAACGTCGTTCAGCCCGCTTTCTCTGTACAGTGATGAAGCTCTTTGTCTCGCATCGTACGCTTGTCATCAAGCACGGAAAGCCCGTAAGAGTCTGTGTTCCGGTTGCGTTGCGTTGCACATCCCGTCCGAGGGGACTGTAGAAATTGATGTCTAGATCTGCTTCTCCTCTTCTACGAAACCAAAAAAAAAAAATCAAATGCAAAAGAATACCCCATCTGACGCGCTTGGCCAAAACCAACCGCGAACGGGAAGTCGACTGCAGCAGGATGGTGCAATTTCCCGTCTCTGGCTGCTGCGTAGTACCGGCGCCCAAGATGATGCACCCACCGGAAACCGGTGGCTTTTTTCGGTGCATTATCCCACCGGGGGTATTGTGCACACTGGCACCATCATCAGCTTTCCATGAAATTGGTTTCGCTCCAGCGAGCAAACAACCCATCCAGAATGAACGTACACGGTGCCGAGTAAACGGTTGCTGTTCGCACACTCGCTCGCTCGCTCATTTGCTTCCTCCCTCTCTCACTCGGCTGCTGTTTGCTTATTGGACAGTTGCTTGAGTGATCGAGCTGGCAGCGAAGCGTTTGCCGCAGCTAAAGACGTAATGCGAGGAGGATGCAATTTCGTCGTGCGCGTCGTGAGCGGCAAGCACTGTGCGCACTTATTGCGTCGATGCAACGCTCCGCGTCCGAGGGCCAGCAGCGTTTACGTGCACTTTTACGATCCAAAACACAATAGTGCCGACCATTGTTTACATGCTTTTCCGTCCCCGTTATTACGACGAGTGCTGGCTTGCCCTTGGCTTCACTTTAAGCTGAGCTTCTTGTGGAGTTTTTTTTATTTTGCCAACGTTCTCCGTGCTGTAAGCACCATTTTGCAACATTTCGCCTGCAATGGGGGGACGCAATGCAATTGGCAAATCGTAGCCGTTTCGTTAAGCAAACGGATCAGAGAAAACCAGAAATGTTGACGTATGATAAAATGCATGAAAGTTAAGTATAAAAAAACAATTCATAAACATGAAGCTCATTTTAAAAGAAATGATTTATTTACAAAATCTGTATAAAATTTGAACTTCAGTCGTATTTCGCCTAAAATGTATGCAACACGCATTACAGTATACTATTTTATGAGCTGTTAAACGGTAAACAAAAAACTTTCGTTCTAATGAACACTCTCGTAGCA
>JXXA01003712.1:0-12502 GCA_000956255.1 Anopheles punctulatus | reverse complement strand
CGGCGGTACGATCAGAAGTGTGGCGCAAGGAGAGGAGCAAGCCCGGGCGAAGCAGCATTCCCTTCGGCGAGCGCTGCTTGCATGACTTACGATGGGCGGCTGGGAAAAACATATGTTCGAACATAAATTCACACTTTGCGGGCGCGATGGCGGCAACGGAATGGCACTCGACACGGATCTGTATCCGACCCGAATATTCGATTAAGTGTCTTCTTGCGTTTCTTCCCGCAAAGGGGCGAATACGAGCCGGTTCGAAAGACAATCGCACGGAAATTCGAATAAATTGGAACACTTTGCTGTGTGCTCGCCCGGAGCTGAAGAAGCAAGACGGGCGAAGACATGTTGTATAATCCTGTTTGTTTAAGAGAAGTCTTTTAAGATCGAGTTGGGTTAATGGGGTTAAAAGTTTTGTTAATTGTTTTACTGATGCTTGATCACGTTCTTGCTTAAAAAACTCACTTACAACTAGCTTTTCTTTTGTTTGGTTTACCAAACTTTGCAAACTATTTTTGAGAATTATTTTGAAATTTGTGAATTTGTTTTTATAATGTTTTTATTCTCCGATTCTGTTTTCATACTTTTAATAAAGTATTTTTAAAATGATTTTTTAAAATTTCTTTTGTTTTTGTCGTTAAATGTTACTTAGTGTTGTTTGCTTTCTTACAAATCAATAACAATTCTGTAATATATATTTTTTAACAATAGACTGAATTCGATGCATATTCATTCTTTTTATAAAAATATACGCCTTTATACTTTTATTATTTGTTCATCTGCTTACTTCATATGGTGAATCAATTTCTCTTTTACTATCGACAATTTGCGCTTCGGAAAACTTGTTTTGTTAATGGATTGTTTCACAACAATCCGACGCGTCTCCTCGATTGTTTGCTTTAATTAAAGCCGTGTTATTCGCAGCATTCGCATCGAAATAGTTTTATGTGTTGCGCTGTAAATGTAAATATCTTCATTAGATAGAAAAACCCAAAAACCCCGAATCAAACAACCACCGAGGTGTGATTGAGCGGTCGGTGATGGTTGATTTTGAAGAGCCTCGATTAAAGCGTTATGAACTTGAGCGGTGGAGAAGAGGAGCCCATCGAGCGAAACTTTTGTTTCAAGCAAGCACTTCAACGGCAAGCGGTCTGATGTGTGTGTGTAAATCGTCCCAAAAAAGAGAAAGGAAGACAGGCCGCACATCAGCAGCAAATAATCATTCTTTCGCAATGATCATTTGTCCGGTAATTTAAGCTGGCGGCACTTCGCGTCACTCCATAAGTATAACGTCGCCTGTTAGTGATTTATGGCCCCTGTGGAGGTAAGAACAATTTTAAAAACCTTCGCTTCTTTCGCCCTCTCCCTCTCAGTTCTAAGACGGCTAAAGGCACGTGCGAAGCCATTTGTTCATTAGGAAATTTCGGCACGATCGCACCCTCGTGTACGGGGTGGGCTCGCAGTGATGGTTTAAGATGATCGTATCGCCTCGAAAATTGCTGTCTAATTTAGTGAACCAAAAGGAGGGGCGCTGCCAAGAAGGAAAAGAAACCCGATCACGTGCGCACGTGCGGCTCGCTCGCAACACTGATTAGAAAGCACGAACACTGCTCGATAAATTCGATTTCGGTCAATCAAGCGAAACGGGCGAGAAGGGATAAATAGAACTGTCGCCTGGGGCGGCGAGCGCTCGCCTGGAGGAGCCACCGCGTAGGGTCCACCGCGAGGTGCGTGCGTAATATGCAAATGTTTTAATCAACGTGTATCGCCAATGAACGCCCCCTCCGGGCGGGTAGGTGTCATAAATTTGATTGGATGGAATGTGCGGCTAGGCATGGTGCTGGGGCAAACCCGAACAGGTGCTTTTCGGCGGAGCAGACGAGCAGCAGTGCTGAAAATTATCAAGGTGGACACACCGTGACCAAGATTTGCATGCGGCAAATCGTGTGCGTTGCCGCAAAAAAAACAAATCTCTCCAAACCGCAAGCCTTGAGAGATATGCTGCTTGAATGGGATGGCGGAAGCGGGAGGATGGGAGGCGGGGGGGAATTCACGCACTGAAATTAGCGTTTGCGTGTGCGTTTGAGATTTGATGAATCATAACCGGTTGCGTGCTGCATGCGGTACGGAAGGGTTCGTCGCTTGTTGTTCGCTGCTCAAGTCTTTCGTCCTAACGCCCGCCAGTGCGTTTGTTGGCGATAGTTATTCGGCCCGCCCGTCGGATCCGTTGGAGCTAATCGATGAAGAAAAGCAGCGAAACCGGGTGCGTAACCATCGTACGGCGCATTCGGACGCCGGAGCGAGCTATTGGCGGCTTAATTAATAGCTTAAAAGCTCATTATAATATGTTGTTTTAAATTGAATCAACTCGTCGGGCGGACAGCCCTGTTGTTCGGGCTGCCATCCGGGGGTCTGAGCGCGGCCCACACACACGTGACCCAAGCTTCGCATAGCTAGTAGGCAGCAGTTTCGCAGTGGTTCGCTGCGATCTTTTCTGTCCCCCGTGCTAGAGACTCATCGCGCGCTTTTGTTTTGTTGCTGGTCACAGTCATCAGGCAGGGTGAGCGTGGAGTGAAAAATATGATTATAAAATCGTAAACTCCACCTCTGCTCCTCCCTTCTGCTTGGTGCCCGTTTGCTCGGTAGATTATCTACGCGTGTGTCGTTGATTGAATAATTTATTTCCTTCATCTGCTACGCTGAAACTTATCCCTCTCCGCATTCGGATTTTCACCCCGAGGGGAAGCGGCGGGACTCACTTACCCTGCCACACATATGGGTGGGTGGATACCTCGGGTCGGAGCTGGGCGATTAAGTTTCCCCGTTTTCTTTGTGTGCTTTTATTTGTGCTGTTCTTGTGCCCTTCGTTTACGGCACGGGAAGGTCGTCCGTGGGAGGTTGGCTGAGAGGCGTATCGAGTTGGCTATCATCGCCCAAGCACGGCGTTTGTTTGCGTTGTCGTCTAATTTAGTAATTATACAGTTTCGACATCCGATTCATCTGTTAGATGGCGTGTGGGGAGGTTGGTGTATGGGAGGATCGCAACAGGTGTAGTATGATTTATCGGCAAGGAGTTCAACCAGGCATTGTGGTCTATCCGATGGATTCAAATTAGTCATATCTTTTTAGCGACCGCATACATAATGTTGGTAGGATAATTATGGGATTAACATGCAATCGGGTTGAGGAGGAATAGAACGTTAGAAATTATAATTTTTCGATAAGCATTGCACTTTAATTATTCTATATTTAAAATTTTTATTTTGTATTTGATTTAAATTAAATTTAAATCATAGCATAGCACTGTCACGTCGCTTGTCTGATTAACGTGCGTTTGAAATATTTGCTGTTTGGTCTTAGTTTTTTTCCGACATAATTAAGAGAAAATAGACAGTTCTAGAAGCTTTATATGTCCATCAACATTTTAGCAATATACCCAATTTACATAAACTTGCAACAACAAAATTTCTGCAGTAGAGTGCAACTTTACTTTCATACAATTTAGATGATTTTAAAGCAAATGTTTTAGGGTATTTAATCGCCTTTGTTTGTAAATCCAGTGTATAATTGCTTGAAAACCCCTGAGGAATCAGGATACCGATGTCAAATTCAACCACGAATTCCCCACTAATGGTTGCTTTCGTTTTCCTTCTTCTTCGTTGCAGGCGTACGAGCTGTCGACGCTAACCGGCACGCAGGTGATGCTGCTGGTGGCTTCCGAAACCGGTCACGTGTACACGTTTGCGACGCGCAAGCTGCAGCCGATGATCACGTCGGAGGCGGGCAAGGCGCTCATTCAGACCTGCCTGAACTCGCCCGATCCGCCGACGGGGTCGTCCGGCGACCAGCGCATGTCCGCGACCGGCTTCGAGGAGACCGAGCTCAGCTACAACATCGGCGACGAGGACTCCAAAGTAAGGCAACTAGTGTACGGCCACGGCCACCACGGGCATGCTCATTTGGGTCACCCGCAGACCGGCCACTACGGGCTCGACCAGGGGCTGATGCAGCAGCCGTACCCCGGCGGCCAGGGTTCCCCGCTCTCCCACGCCCAGTCCTACCCGCCACACTCGGGCCACACGCACCATTCCCACATCCCGCACCACTCCCACACGCACATGACGCATGCGCACGCGCAACGGTAGTGATCTGCACTGCAGTGACCGCTGCGTCCGGCGCGCATTATTCAATGCATCTTCACACACTCACACACACACACAGATACGCGAGCACACACACACACACGAGTGCAACATTTGCAGAAGTCGTGTATATCCGGGAAACAGAGAGATTGCCACAGATGACACAAATCGGGAGTCTTCTGATGCTCCTGTTGCTGTTGCTATACCAGCCTGACCCCAAACCCTCTGTCAGCCTGTTAATTATTATCCATTTCTCCGTGTGTTTGTGTGTGTGTACCAAAAATATGATGCGCACATTCGGACTGCTGGAATGCGTGGTAATAAAGAAGCCGTTTTGGATCTTCCATTCGATGAGGATCCGACCATATTCCCTCCATTTTACTTCCTCTCTCTCGGTCTTGCTCGCGCTGACTGGCTGCAATGAATAAATACAGTGTAATAATTTATAAATAATCTTAAACAATTTCCACAACGATCTCACACCACACGAGGAGCCAGAAACGCGTCAAACGAATCGGTATTAAAAAGACGAAAAAAAAAACAGTAAAAGAAAACCAGACACATCCAATCACCAATCTCACGCAGCTCACAGTGGGGCGACTTTTCCTTCCTTTCCAACGCAACGGCCCGATCGAGGTCGCGTAAGGAACCGATAGCTTTTTTCCCTCCACCCTTTCCCTGGCTCCCAAGGAACGTAAACTTTAGCAAAATAAAAAAAAAACGTGGTAAAAATTGTAATCAGTTCGTGATTTTGCGAAACGCTTTGTGCGCAGTCCTCGGAAAGCACGTGACGTCGGCGATCCTGACGAATTTATTGATCGCTGTTGCGGCTGTATGTGTGGTTGGCTTTGTTGCACGGGTTCACAGTGCGCAATTGCGCGTACCGCAACGGCTGGAAAGCAGCTGCGATGCTCGAACAATGGTCGGAACAAGATTCATCACCTTGCGATAGCAATAATGATAAAAATAAAAGTATTAATGATAGCAGTTGGGTCAGGCTTGGACACTGACTTTCGGGAGATAATTGCTCGCTCGCCCATAAGGGTGTTAACGATTGCTGGATCGTTTGTTTCGTTAAGTTTTGGGATTGCAACCAGTGAAACAAATTGACCAAAAACATTTTTTTTGTTTTATTTTTACAGTCAAATTTAGTACGACGAAATTTGCCCAAAAATTACACATACTAAGCTTTTGCTAGTGATGCAACTCTCGCCTTCCGAATCGAAACGATTTTAGGGAGACGTTTTGTGGTACGCTCCTCCCCCCCATCCGACCCTCCCCCCGCTTGGTCGCCATCACTCCCCCACAGTGTGCCTTACCGGTTCACGCTGAGTCGAAGTGCGAAAAAGTGCGTTCGGTCGACTTCAAAGTTTGAAAGTCCGCCGGTGTTAATTGACAGTAATTTACTCCCGCCGACCGGATCGGAAGCGAACCGGGATGGGCCTCGCCGCGGTCCGGACCCGATAAGAAAACAATCTTCCGCACTCACATGCACCGGGAACAAAGAAAAGTGAAAAGCCAACAATCGCGGCCGCGCGCGCGCGCGACTGTTTGCGTTGACACTCGGCTGCACTTTCGCGCAAATTTAGCGACAACTGCGCGTATGTATGTATGTGTGTGTGTACCTGCGTGTGCGTGTGTCGACAAAATACTCTTCCTTCTTTCTCCGCACAAAATACCTCAAAACTCATCACCCTACACGAAGAAATCCTGTCCTCTCCGGGGACTAAAAATCGAAATAAATCTTTATCCGCCCTTCCCGCGTTACAGGTGACCCACAAATGAGCATGCCCGTCCGTAGTGTTAATGTATTGCGCGCGTGTTGTGAGTGTTGTTGTTATGTGTGTTGTTTTCCTCGGTCATATATTTATACATGTGTGTGTTTATTTTATTTTTTGTTATTTTCGTTTTCAAAATTGATCGCTCTCATGTATTTCGCTCCCTTAGTGTCCTGGACGATGTGCATTGCTTTGCATTGTTGTTTTTTATTTTCATGTTTGTGTTTTGATTTCGGTTTGCTATTATCAAAAAATTTAGACACTTCTCGTTTGGCTAATCTAAATATAAAAAAAAATTCTAGAAAATATCATGCAATGGCAACCTCTAAAAGGAATGCACAGTTGTTGTTATGCGTTTCAACGCGAAAATTATTTTAGAAATTGTTCAAGTCGCTTACACATCATACACAAAAATGCATACAAATTAGAACAACAGAGAGAGAGAGAGAGAGAGAGAGAGAGAGAGAGAGAGCCGATGTAAAATGACGCTACGCACGACGCGAGTAAATGATAGTCCAAGTTATGATTGCAAGTAAGCGTAGGATTTTGTTGCTAGCTCGTAGTAAACTACACTTAAATTCCCTCCCGTAGCTGTGTAAGTAGAATAATCAAGCGTAGGTGCTGTAAGTTGTTCTGTAAGCTATCCCCTACATGCGAGGCGTCTCCGCCGCGCAACACAGCAAAGTCTCAACACAAAGAGTAGTGCAAGTTGTGTAATAGTCTACCCGTTAAGATGAATCCCTTCTCTACGTAGGATAGTTAGGTGCCAGCAGTAGCGAAAATCGGCAGCTTTAGCAGCGGCAGAACTATTTATTTGAGCAAGTGAGGTTTCGCCTCACGAGCGCTTCTCCTGTACATACGAGCATTCAAAGACTAGTTGTGTGTTTGTGGCTAAGCAAAGCTAGGAACGGAAATGAAGTCGCCCTCGCGGTGGACGGGCGCCAGCGCTGCTGTACAAATCAAAACACGAGTAACGAACGTTACTGCTGGTGGCGTTATCCATTAGAAAAATTTAATTTAAAACGACAAAAAACACGTAAACAATCGGAAAACACTGTATTAACTTATTTAAAGTATAACTTTGTTTGCTAAATGAAAAATTAACGAGAATTAAAGCAAAAACAAAAATAAAGAAAAACGCAATTAAAAAATTCGCTGACCCATTAATATTAGGCTGGTAAGTGTGCGCCGTAGGTAGGCGAGTGAGACGTGAGCGACAAGATATAGAAAAGTATTTTCAAAAGTAAGCAAACAACAAGGTATGAAAATAAACTGAAAGTAAATGATATAATCGAAACTCTTGAAGCATAAACGAATGCAAAAAAAATGTTAGAAAAAAAGTAAACATACAGCAAAACAAGAGTGAGAAATCCGTGTAATTGTGCCATTCGCAGTAATTGTGTTGGTAAAGAGTTATATATATAAAAAAAAAAACATCCGGCGTGATTCAACTGCATGATTTTGTTTCTGTCGTTTTTTGCTTTCTTCGCCGCTCTATTTGCATCTCGGTTTTTCATGTGTTTCTAAACAAGTGCTGAACAAAAGACTGGCATAAAGTTGACAGATTTTACAAACAAGTGTTTTGTTAGCTTTTCTGTTTTCGATACTGCTTTACTTGAAGATTTGTTTTCTTTTTGTCGCTTTTTTCGATCTGGTGTGCTTTTACTGTCTTCGCCGTTCATCATCGTAGTGTATTTCAGCAAAATATCAGATACAAATGTGTCACTTCAACCCATGGTAGGTGGTAATTTGTCGTTTGTAAGTTTCTTTTCCAGCATTGTTGGGCATGTACACTATTTAAATGAACAATTCATATTTGTCTTACATAATTTTGTGTGGTACATAAAATTAAGAATTAGTTTTATAATATTCATACCATTTTGACGCTTTAAAAGGAAATTTCTGAATTGAATGTATAAAATTATTTTTCAATAAGTTCACAAACAAAAAGCATGGTATCCATCGGGGAGATAGTCCACGCGTTTTGAAAGCAAAATTATGTCGTACATTGCGTGTCAACCAAGAGCGGTTAAAGGTTTAAAAAAACTACTGACAGTTCAATTGGCGTACTATGTCGAACGGTAGGCTCAAAAAACTAATACAATCGTGCGTAAAATTGATAAATGGCACCGAAACGTGCCACTTGGACAGATGCTAGCGAAGGAAGACAAATAATCCATTTGGCTGAAATAGATCTCACCGGCTTTATGATTGGATAATAAATAATTCATCCACCGCTTGGGTGGCTTGTCTTAGCTCTCCCGACATGACTGCGCTAGAATTAGCGGTGGCAGAGTTGAGAGAGGGTGTACAGTGGCGTCGCAACCTGCACCGCGACTGTGTCAATTGAGCTGACGATCGTTTGCCGCGCTCATAAAACTGTGCACGAAACACAAACCCTTCAGAGATCACCACAGAAGGGTGTACTGTCACGGTATTCAATTTGTCCAGAGTCAACGTTGGGCACACGGCGATGGACAGCACAATGATTTACTTTGGATTGGTACAAACCAATGGTCAGCGGTGTTCCGATTGGCAAGAAAAACGGCAAGATGATGAGCTACTTAATTATTGTTTAATAATGTATTAGTTTTCAACGGCTTGCTGCATTCTTCGCATTTCCCATCGGTAAACACTTGACTTGGAAAAGCTGAGGGGGAGAGAAAACTAGGACCCTGCCCGTTAAAAAGCGGAAACCAATCGGAAGTGTCCGATCGGTCACGATGCGCACTGGAATGCGCACTTCCTTCCTTGCGGGGATTGGAAAAAGGCGCACCGTGAAATTCGCACCTCGTCGCACGCGCCACGCGCTAATTGTCGCTGTCGATGGGAAAACCATTACCTTCGGAATGATTAGAGCGGAAGTCGCGGCCGGGCAGCTAATTACTGATTCCGGTGTGACACTTCGGTTCGCAGGCGCGTGCTTCGATTGATTGATTGGATTGATTCGGTTCGATTTGATGCGCACGGCGGTGGCGTCATAGTTAGCGAACGATTAACGCACGGGCCGTGCATTCGGGCGCGGGGTCGGGAGACATTTGCATAAATCGTTCCACGGCACGGAAGCTACATGTCCGGCAGCGAGCGGCCGGATTGACAACTAGGATGCCCATGACAGCTCAATCACAGCGTGTGTTTGTGCGTAATCGCACTAGTTAGATTTATTGATCTGTTATTGCGTGGAAACGATTAGCGATAGGAAACGTCACCTAATGCAATGCACGTTGGTGCTGTGGATAATGTGCGGTCTCGCGTGTCTTGGAGCTAATCTTATGCTTCCGTTTACTTTTACTTGTGAGAGTAGCGACATTAGGAGCATTAGCAGATGCTGTGTGAATATTTCAGAGATTGTTTTTTCTTTTAAATATTCAAATCAATGTTAGTAAATAAAAAGATTGACTCTAAAAAATGTAGTTTTAATCTTTCGTTATAAAAATCAAACCAAGCCCACTTCTTATTAAACGTTCAAATTAAACTTTAAAAAATCGCTTACAATTTACGACGTAGGCGACCTTAGTGGGCAGCTTTCGGTTCAGCTTTCCTTTGTCTGACCATCACACTAACTTGAAAAAAGCGAAACCAAAAAAAAAAAAACGTTGACAAAACCCCACACTCTCCAGCACGTGGGTGGTTTCAGTTTTATTTCCATCACACAAGCAGCACCGTTTTGACGGCTTGAGTTTCGGGCTTGCAAGGCTCATTGTTTGGCCCACGGTGCGTTGTTTTGAAGATTTCCGTTTCAATTTCGTAAGACCGTATGTAAATGTTCGGGGTCGGTTCGGAAGAGCGGCCGAGACTTCGCGTAGTGGCAGAAATTATGCGGCCTCCTTCATCCTTCGCTTCGTTGTTTACCTCAACACCCAACCGCGGGGAGGTCATTAGGTTAAGACCCACCTATTGTTCGGTGCTGGGACGGCTTGGGCGGTCAGTTTGGTTTAGAAATTGTGTATAGAAATTTTGACTCATTCGTACATCGTCGACGGTGCGCGCACGCGTGTGTCCGTTGCCAAAATTGCATCACAATCGTGTGTCGACCGACGATTTCGGCTTTAAAAGCGAGCACATTCATCACTGCATCAAGGGATGGCGTAGAACGCGGCTGCTCTCCTATACCCCCATCGGGTGGCACGTCCTGACCTCCTCCGCACCGCCAGTCTCGACCGACTATTTTCTCGTCCGAAATTCGAAATCGGTTCAATTACACGCACCGGGCACGCGCGTCGACTCCGCGAGTGTAGTGTTTATTTTTGTCAATCTGTTCCTGCTTTAGCTTCATTCATAAACCGGTCGGCACGGGACGGATAAACATGACCTGATCCGGATGAAATGTGTGTGCGCGTGTGTTGCTCGATGGTCCGGCAGTCAGTCGCACGGCGGGAGTTTGGAGTTTCCGAGCGTGCGGTAGATTTTCGTCCAAATTTGCAGGGTTGGCAGGAGCAGCGTCACGACTACAACTGGCTGACCCTATTTGGAGACCACCGTGTTCGTGTGGAGCGCTCCGATCGATATGGCACCGGGAGGGAGACTACTGCAGCGAGCAGCTGTTGGATGTGACTAAATATAGACACCAGCACTGGGCGACGGTTCGGTCAAGCAGGTTCCCCCAAGCCGACGCGAAAAGTTCTGGAGTAATAGAGTCATACACGAGTTTATGGGATTGGTTTTTTTTTGTTCTTTGTTTTCCCGATTCTAATGAGATATCGCTTCTGACCATTCCACCGCTGAGCGTGATATCGCCAACACCAAATTTGAATTCGCATCTCGGAGCACGAACTCGAACGCAAATGCTCCGCACATTAACGGGCGTATCGAGCAGTCTCGGTCGCCGTCCGCCATAACACGTTCGTTGCATGTGTAAATATTTCACTTTCAGCGACCGCTGTTTCGCTCTAATTAGCCATAATGTCTCTGGTCTGCCAGATAGGGGATGACTCAACTGTTGTTGAGTTCGGATGGCGAAATCCACCGGCAGCTACCGGTGCTGCGTAGGCAGGCAGCTGCAGTTGGGAGCTCCTCGCCATCGGTCCTCGCTAGTTGAACCTGACAGGAACGGGAACGTACACGGGGCACCGCACCGATATGGCTTCCGAGAATGTTTTCCGTCCATTCTGAGCGATGATGTAAACGAGGGCCGGTTTATAGTCGCCGGGCGTGATCGTGATCTCTAGCCGAGGAGGGCGGCGGCTAGCGGGTGCGATGTGGAAACTAATTTTATGACTTTTAGGGCGTCAATGATTTACGCGCGCAGTGGATTTCGCTGCTATTTCACACTGGCGAAGAACTGTGGATCAACTTTCGGGCAGCATTCGGGAGAAGGAACGTATGTTAATTGGTGGGTTGGGTAATGCCCGCGATTGATGGGTTTGTCCGTCTTTTACGCGAGATAATGGTGGCACTTTCTAAATGAAGCTCGTAAAATCTGTCACCGCATCCACAGCGATTTGGGTGTAACCATTAAAGCGGAGTGCTGTTTGGACTACTTGAGCGTTTAGAACGCGATCGCTCATAAAGAGGAGCTGAGAGTAGCACTTGATTTAGGTGTCTTTTCTTCAAAGATTAGCTAATTCAAAACTGTTCGGCTGGCTCGACATGCCTGTCCAGCGCAGAACAAGTCCAATGTCCAATGAACAATGTCCTAACGACGCACTTAGTCCACGGTTCTCCGTCAGCTTTCCAAATGTGGTGATCGCAAATCGCAGTTTTCGACGCATTCAAAAAGCACCACTAAAAACATTCAACGCTTCCGGTGGACGTATGCTCTATTGTTTCGCCCGAGCGCCGGAGATCGTAACAGCGGACATCAATTATTTCAATTATACGACCACGTTCGACGTTCAACCGTTCGGACCGAATCCCAAACCACAACGCCCGGTCCGTCGAATAAAACGTTTACAATCCTCATTACGCTGCGCCTCCTAGTGGGTCATCAGTGTTTGTCAGGTGCAATAAAATGGCATACTATATTCATCATGCTCCTTCGGTGAGCGGCGACCGCGCCCTCGCATCGATCGGCTGGAATCCTTTTTTGCTGGGATGGACACGATCCTGCCGTTCGCCGGGAGGCAGAAGCGCGGATGAGCGGGCCTGCCATAAATGTCACGATGAATCACCGCACACCGGACAAACGAACGGAACGGCCGTTTGCGACGCTGTAGGAGGAAAAAAAGCGCAACAGAAACGCTTTCTCGGGGAAGCGGTCGATGCCATCGATTGGAAGGAAAGGAATAGCGTGCGCCTGTTCCGGGCGGTCGTAAAGCTTTCTAAGTTATAGGATTTTAAACATTTCAATACATTGCTTTAATCCGTGCCTGCTTTCTGTTTCACGTCGATGCTATGGGCACTCTTTTTTTTGTTTTCGTTTGCCGAAGATATGATTTCATTTTTGGCGATGAACCCCTCAGGATCATAAAGTCATCCGAGAGGCGCATCTCGGGATGTTCGCGTAGTCCTTGCCTTCGGTTACCCCGCACTGTCATTCACTAGTGAAGTCCGATGACATCCATTTCGATGTGTTTTTAAATGCCCACCCCGCATCTCCCCGGTTCCGAGCTTTTAATGGACTTGCTGTTGGAGGTTGTTTTAGGCGTG
>JXXA01003709.1:0-14743 GCA_000956255.1 Anopheles punctulatus | reverse complement strand
CAGCAACAGCAGCAGCAACAGCAGCAGCAGCAACAGCAGCAGCAGCAACAGCAACAGCAAAAATCGCTACCATCGGTATCTATTTCGCCAAAATTTAAGCTAACGTTGCCGGATGAACCTGTTGCCAATGACATCAACACACTGGCACCAACTCAGGAGCCAAAAGAATATCCAAACACCACAGACGAGCCCGCTGTCGCCGATGACGCTAACAATGCGCCACATCGTATCACTCAATCCGAGCTGATACTGCTGCTGCGCGAGCTGGAACTTCCGAAAGAGAAACAGTGCGTCCTGATCGATCGACTCAAGCGCTGGAATCTGCTTGCGACCCAGTTGCTCGGTTCCAACCGGCCCCGTCCGCAACCAATCGAACCAACGTTGACGACGGTAACCGTCACCAAGCAACCGCTCCCGACGCCTGCTGCTGTCATCGCGCCTATCTCACTTGCACCGGAAAAGGTCGTCGCAAAATCGCTGCCTGAGGTGCAAGAAATGCAGACGCGCAGCACACGGGCAGCGACACGAAATTCGACTGCGCCACCCGTTATCATCACCAGCACCAGCAACAGGAGCGGCAGTACCATGCAAATCAAGCAGGAGAAAGACACACCGTCACAGGCAAAAATGGTCAAGAAGGAAGTTGCAGCGGCTACACCCCAGCCAACCCCGCAGCGGGGCATTATCACGACACGAAGCGGAAGGGTAGCAGGCCAGGGTCGGCACGGAATTGCCTCTTCTCGGTAGAAAATCGAAGAAAAAAAACTAAATGTAATTGGTATGTATAGATCATCGCTCCAGAAGGATTTCCAGAAGGAGAAACCCGAATGATTTTGAATGATAAAACGGAAAATGTATACAGATACATAAAAATACAGATAGTATGGCAAGCTGAAAATTTTTAAGCACTTCTAAAGCCCTCATTCTAAGCAGCGCAGTTATTTTCAAACGAACCATCATTTTACTTACGCTCACTCAGGTGGGAAAATATGCATCAAACGATGTTATCAAACGAATGTTATGTGAGAAATTCATTTACTACCCATGAATAAAAACAAATACACAGAAAGCAGTTCGTTTTCTTGGCTATGACGAGCAATCCTTTCATCGATGACATTATAAGACGGCAAAGTATCCATGCTTGTGATATACATGTAAAAGAGGAATTAAAAAGAATCCAATCTGATCCAAGAATCCCAATCCAATCCAATCTACCCCCGAAGCATTACCAACCAAAAGAATCCCACAACAGATTCCTATGTGAACCACATTCACCTTTTAAAAAGCTATTTTTTTTGTTCAAACAATAAACTCATTGTCCTATCGGATAAGTAATTGCCCAGCAATTTCTACAGGCCAACGAGAAGAGATAATTCAAGTATCACTCAGCCGGATCTTTACCTATATTTTCGTGTTTATTATTTTTCACATTCCCATCCCTTGTCTGGCTCAAATAATTCTATCCTGTACCTTCCATTAAAAATACAGTTGTAGAAGCTTGCCCGAGGGGGGTAATGGGCGTGGTGATGATGAGGGATAATGCCGAGGTTCGATAATAATCCCTACGAACACAACCAGAACGAGCCGCTATCGAGCAACTATGCAAAACATTTGCATAGTTTTCAGTACGCACGTTTCGTCCCGCATTCTTATCATGTACCACCACACGCACACATACACCGCACCGAATCTCCACAGTACCTACTCGACAGAGCGGAGACCTTTTTTCAAGTGTGTTTTGAATAATTATTTCTACTATATGTCGATACGATTATGATTCGAAAAAAAGAGAATCGCTTGCGGAACTAGAGGGTGGAGAGGGGAAGAAAGGAAACAAATTGTCTGAACGTTTCGGGATGGCTACAAGGGGAAACAGAGAGAAGGGAAAAAGACAGATATCGCTTACGCTGACATCGAGAAAGGAGAGCTATGTAGTCTTAGAATTAATGTATCTTTTCTTATTTGCTCCAAAAAAATCATCATTACGATTAAGAGGCACCCCCACACGAGAGCCACTGTTGCCGCACAGCTTTTCCATCACTGCAAGCCTACACGTTTTCCTCCACACATCCGTCCTTTATCGTCGTCGTGCGTCCCTGCTTCCGAGCAAATGGCCCCCCGTCCCGTCGGCTGGAGCACTCTTTGTCTGCCATTAAAACGCGAGCTCAATTCAAGTATGTGTTCAAACATTGCGACCGCCTGCTGCGTATTACTACTACTTCTTCTACCACTACTACTGCTACTACTACTACTACTGTTGTCGCACTGCACACCACCTATCACTGCTAACCAGTCGTGTATTTTTGCTCCTTTCCATTGTTGCCATTACTAGTGTAGTGTGTTCTCCGCTCAACACGCTCGCAACCGGAGTGGGGATTATTAGCAACGATATTAGACTGATGAGGAGCTCACACCGTTACGTTGGCTGTGAGTACGTCGTATGGAAAGGCTGCAACAGCGTCAACGGCGTGTTCTATCGGGACGCGTCTGTTAGGCTAGTTAAGAATGGAAGGGGAAGAAGGGAGGGGAGAGGGATGATGACGGAGGTTTCGATATAGCCGGTAATCTAACTGTAGAGATCGTCGTCACCGTTGTCGCCGGGATTATTGCTCGTCGGCTGCGATGAACCCTGGCCCTGCGAACTCGAGCTGCCCTGTCCCGAGGGGAACCTGTTGAAAAGGAAGGGTAAAACATGTTCAATCATTCTGGTTTCTTTTAAGGCGCTAATGTGCTTCATCTAAAGCAACGTATTTCACATAAAAAGCGTAAAAATATCACATTATGCAAATACTACCGATAAAGATCATCATAAGTAAACCACTCACCGGAAGTTGGTACCGAAACCACGCGACTGCTGCAGCGTCTGCGCAAACATTTCATACTTGCGGATGTCGTTGTCCGAAACCGAGCGGCGCGCAAACTTCATCGCCTCCTCGAAGTGATCGCGCGTGATTTCTGGAACCGGATCTTCCTCATCCATCTGGTGTGAGTAGAGAGAAAATTTCGAAACAAACACAGTGAGAGAATCGTTCTACCAAGCACCAAGGCCGAGCGCACTTCCTTCAGTACTTACATCCATCGCCGAGTTCTGGTTGGCGGCACGGTCACGCTCACGGCGAATTTCTGCCTCGATTGCCTGACGAATCGCCAGCTTGCACGCACGCTGACAGATCTCCGTCAGATCCGCACCGGAGAAGCCCTGCGTCACCTTCGCGACGTAGTTCAGATCCACATCGTCCGCGACCGGGCTCTTGCGCAGATTCGCGCACAGGATCGCTTCGCGCGACTTCTCGTCCGGCAGCGGAATGTAGATCAGCTGATCCAGACGGCCCGGGCGAAGGATGGCCGGATCGATGATGTCCGGACGGTTCGTGGCGCCGATGATGAACACGTTCTTCTTCGCACCCATGCCGTCCATCTCCGTCAGAATCTGGTTGATCACACGGTCGGCCGCACCGCCCGCATCGCCCACGTTGCCACCGCGCGACTTCGCAATACTGTCCAGCTCATCGAAGAACAGCACGCACGGCGAAGCGGACCGTGCCTTGTCGAAGATGTCGCGCACGTTCGCCTCCGACTCGCCGAACCACATCGTCAGCAGCTCCGGACCCTTTACCGAGATGAAGTTCGCCTGACATTCGTTGGCGATGGCCTTGGCGAGCAGCGTCTTACCGCAACCGGGCGGTCCGTAGAACAGCACGCCGCGTGACGGTTGCATGCCGAACTTCAAGAACTTGTCCGGATGCTCGACCGGGTACTGGACCAGCTCCTGCAGCTCTCGCTTTACGTTCTCCAGGCCACCGATGTCGGTCCAGGTCGTGTTCGGTACCTCGACCACAGTTTCACGCAGCGCCGACGGGCTCGACTTCGTCATCGCGTACCGGAAGTTTTCCATCGAGACGGCCAGCGAGCTCAGCACCTCCGCATCAATTTGATCGTCCTCCAGATCGATCAGATCCATCTTTTCGCGGATCTGCTGCAGGGCCGCCTCGGAGCAGAGCGATGCCAGATCGGCACCGACGTGACCGTGCGATTCGGCCGCAATCTGCTCCAGATCGACGTCGTCCGCTAGCTTCATGTTCTTCGTGTGGATGCGCAGCACCTCCAGTCGACCGGTCGCATCCGGGATGCCGATATCGATCTCCCGATCGAACCGTCCGAAGCGACGCAGTGCCGGATCGATCGAGTTCGGACGGTTCGTGGCCGCCATTACGATCACGTGCGAGCTCTTCTTCATACCGTCCATCAGCGTCAGCAGCTGCGACACGATGCGCCGCTCCACCTCACCGTGCGTCTTCTCACGCTTCGGTGCGATGGCATCGATCTCGTCGATGAAAATGATTGCCGGTGAGTTCTTTTCCGCCTCCTCAAACGCTTTGCGTAGATTCGATTCCGATTCACCCGCCAGCTTCGACATAATTTCCGGCCCGTTGATTAGGAAGAAGAAGGCACCGGTTTCGTTCGCAACCGCACGCGCAATCAGCGTCTTACCCGTACCGGGCGGGCCGTACATGAGAATACCACGCGGTGGCTTTACGCCAATCGCTTTGAACAGCGACGGATGACGCAGGGGCAGCTCCACCATCTCCTTGATCTGCGCCAGCTGCTTACGGCATCCGCCGATGTCATCGTACCCGACCGCGTTCAGCGTTTCCTCCTCCTCCTCGCGCTTGATCGGGTTGCCTTCGCAGTGGATGACCGTTTCCGGTGCCACAATGCAGTACGGTTCCGGGTCGGCTGCGACCACCTTAAACTCGACCGCACGCATACCGCCGCGCACGATGAACGTGTCGTCCTTGTGGATCGGCCGGTACGCCTCGAGGAAGTACGGCTTGAGGTACACATCGAAAATATTGCCTATCATGCCCTCGACCGTGTCGTCGATCGGCAGGATGTGCACCCGCTTACCGTACTTGACGTCCGGGCATGATTGGATCATCACCACGTCGCCGAGCCACACGCGCAGGTTGTTGCGCACCACCCTGTTCATGCGGATCTTCTCATTCGGGCAGTTTTCGTCCGACAGCACGATGCACACCGTCTCCTTTCGGCGCTTGCCTTTCAGCAGCACCGTATCGCCACGGAACAGCTCCAGCTCATCCATTTTTGCCTACGGAACAATGTGTGCGTACACGGAGGGAACGGTAAGTATCACAGAGCACGTGTATGTTTTGTTCAATGTTGTGAAATAATTTTGTAAAAAATAAAATTTATAGCAAGATCACATTGATTGTGCAAAAGAGGTCTTCAGAAAAAGTAGATCAAGGTAACGAAGTCACGAATCAGTTACGTTAGTCTACTTCTGCTGTCTAACAGCGCTCTGGAGCGTTTCAAGTAGTTTTATTTAACATCCCAACTTTATGACTTACCTGTGACAACGAAATAACCGAATTATCATCGTTAGCGGCCTCGTCAACGATCAGACGATTTGGGCGATCCTTGCGCTTCAGGATGGCAGTTGCCAAGTCTTCACTGAAATCGAAAATTCCACGGATAATTAGTTGAGTAAAGAATAGTCGCCGATCTAAGTGTCTTTTGTATTGGCGTCGTCTTCCACGAACTGCAGCATAGGTTATTAGCCTCGACAAAGCGAGACAGGATGTGCGCGAGTGAAAAGAAACATCGCAGTGGACATGTTGCGTTTCCTTCAACACGTCGTTTCAAGTGAAGACGAGTTTCGTTTATGTTGCAAATCGTAAGGAAGAGAATAAATTTCATCAGATAGATCATCAGGTTTTACTCTCATTTCATAATGTAGAACACATTTCCATAAAATAAGCCAGAAATGTTAGGTGATTACAGCATCTCGTTGCCCGTCCTTTATTTATGCGGTCTAACAAAGTAATCATCCCCACCTTCCGTGGCTGCTACACGTAAACTGACGCGTACTGTTTAGCCTGGCCAATTTGCATACCGGTGGGCAAACGCGTTAAAAGCGCATCCTTTCGACAACTGGAACAACTTTCTTTTGTAATCAGGCTCTGGTTTCCGGTATGTAATGCATTTTTAACTGCCGAAATGATTACGCGAAGGTAACGCATATCGTGACAAGCGAAAATTGAAGCGGACACTTCGCAATCCCCTCACAATACAATGAAAGACACCTCGCACATACACATCCGCAAACACACGCAACCGCTCAGCCAATAGAAACCCTCTACGTACAAACACGACCAGACACACCGTAGTAGGCATTTTCTTAACATGGTTCAATCTTTACCATAACTACAGATCCTATTGGGGAACTTTTGGATTTTATGTGCCATTTTTTCTATTGTCGGTTAGTAACTGGCTTGCCTCCTTTCCACACATAAAACATGGCTTATTGATACGCTACGAGTATCGCCGCGAATGTTCTACTCACTTCTTACTGTCGGCCATTTGAAGAACGCTTCTGGATTGCTTTTTTTGGAATTAAAGCAACTTCTTGATGGTTTTCTGGTCCGCGGTGCCTCTCTCTCTCTAGAGCGGAATGAATGCTTTGTTGGGGAACACACGCCGCTGTACAATGTACTTTCTTCCGGTGTAGTAAAATAAAAATCCGGGAGCACTACTATTCGACGTTCGGCGTCCGGTAAGAAAAGCGAACGAATGTAAGCAGTCTACTATGAGCTAACTTCTTTGTTGATGGAATTCTCTCGTCGTGGGGTGGTGTTGAAAATCTAAGTTCAGTCTCGCCTTTAGGGTTACAGATTTATAACCGCAAGCACACACAGCACAAAACCTGCGAACACGACAACGACGGAGAAGAAACGAAAAAGTAGCGATGACGATGATGACTCGCGGATATGAAAGCGGCTGTCAAGTCGGCTTTTGTGGCTGTCAGCTCAAGGTTGGTAGATGTGTTACATAGAAATACCTTGAATGGTGGATGATGAACATTGTAATTGCTGGTGATTGAACTTTTTCCGTTTATTTTACCATATTAAACAAACAGCTTTCCATTTAGAAAGTGAGTTTATTTTTTCCAGTGCAAACTACTGTCTAATACTTCCTACGTTTAATGATTTCCGGTCGCCAATTGATCGGGTGCGATTCTTCCGTCGCCTCGTCATCTTCCTTGTAAATCTTGATCGTTTTGTCTGCCTCGGTAGTAATCAGCCGCGAACCAGACTGATCAAAAGTCATTGAAAAAATGCCTGCCTCGCTGTCCATTGAACCGGGCTGCACAGCAGCCTGCAGACGCTGGAAGTTGTATCCCGTGCGCCAATCCCAGTAAAACATCGTTCCATTATCGCCACCCGACACCAGCACACCCTCCGGATTGACGGCCATACAGTTCACTATCGAATTGTGTCCACCGAGGTTCTGGATAAAGTTACCCTCCGGACAGCGCCACTGCTTGATATTATCCGGGGAAGCTGACGCAAACATATACAGCGACGGATGCAGTACGATCGCGCGCACACTCTTCTTGTGGTTGGTCAGCGTGCACATGCTCTTGCCAGCAGCGAGATCCCATAGCCGAACCGTCGAATCGTGGCTCCCGGTAATTATCTGCGGATTGGCAGCCTGCGTCACGACACTTGCGACCGTGTTCGTGTGGCCAGTAAGTGTGTGAATGTTGGCCTTGGTGCGCATATCCCAAACGCGTGCCGTTGAGTCTCGTCCAGCCGTTACGAGCACATCGATCGCCGGATGCAGGGACATCGTGTATACAGCCGAGAGATGACCGTGATAGTGCCTAATCACCTTGTTGTACTCCAGATCCCAGCACTTCACCTGACGATCTTCGCCGCAGCTGAATAGATACGGATGGCGTGGACTAACTGCCAGCGCCCGAACAGTGCTGACGTGCCCGGTTAGAGAGAGCTTCAGTTTTCCACTGGCGAGATCCCAAATTTTGATCACTCGATCTGCGGCACCGGTCGCGAACCATTCATTACCTGGTTCCACGGCAACACAGCGAACCCATCCAAGATGACCGGAAATCACGCGACAAAGTTTCCATGGCGCATGCCACTTCGGTTTCGGAATGGTCGGTGCTTTCTTGGGCAGAATTTGCACCGCGTTGGAGGTGTTTTGGGACGACGGTGTTGCTGCCACTGGAACGAGTGCTGTCTGTGTGTTTCCACCCTCGAGCGAACCTCCCCCATCCTGCTCTCCGGCAGTTATTGCCAACACTGAAACGGTAAAATATGTTATACACAAACAATTGTTCCATTTCTTTCAACAAATCGAACTTACCGCCATCGTTGGCGTTGTTCTGACCCTCGATTCGTTCGACATCGGCTCTCTTAGCTGCCAATGCCTTTGCAGTGGCTGTACGATCGAATACCAATCCGTACGTATCCCGTGCTTTGATGTTGTACTTTAATTTTTCACTGCAAATACAAAGAAACAATGTAATAGGACGCGCGCAACGAAGCCACGATCGGACATAGACGATAGCTTACAGCTTTGCATCAATTTCCGGAAGCATGGACTGATTGGCGACGAAGAAATCGTGCGTACGCTTAAGTGAACGGAACACCAGCGTGTGCACCGAGTGTCGCTGTACTTCCTCCATTTGTGAAATCGTCTTTTTCGATGTAAAAACACAGCAATTTATCCTATTTCTGAGCACAAAACGCAAACCACGGAACTATTTGCGGCGTGCTGTGTGTTTTTTTTCTTGTTTCGGGTAAACAATTTATGACAGCTCTGCTTCGGGAGCGTCTGTTATACTGTTGTTTGTGTTCGTGTTCCAGCAAAGGTAACCAACTAAGGGGGCTTTCTACAAGAGGAGGTGGGTTTTGGCAGTTGATAGAATGATCTATCGTGATAAACGAATAAAGTATGTTCTTCTATCTTAAGCATCATTTTTTCGAGAAATGTTAATGAAACATATGTTTTATAAAGATACAATAAATTTGATTTAAACGATGTGTTTCCCCCCATAAGTGTGCTACGCAAGTATCCTGCTGCACTGTTGTGATGCGTGGAGAGTGGGAGTAGGCAAATTTTGACACAAAGGCGTGTGAGCTGTCAGCTCGTGAAAGTGAAGAAAAATTTTATATCAATAAATTCGATTGTCGTTTTTTGTCGCAGATATATCAACCGAATTAGGGTGTTTCTCAGTCAAAGGTTCCAAGATAATTCGTTCACCAAACGCTGCACGTCGGTAAGCGTCCGTGCTAAGTGTGGCCTATTTGTGGAATAGTTGTGTGCAGCGCTCAGAAATATCCACGCAGGAAGTTGTAGGTGGCATCGATAAAAACAGACCGTGCGAGGAAAGATTAATCCTGCACAGACAGCGTCTCCGCGTTATCAAACGACCCTTCCGCTGACTCTGGGCATAAGGTGCAAGCATGTCGAGCAAAATTGAGGAAGCACAGGAACACATCCGCCAGGCGGAGAAATGGTGAGAAAAGATCTCCTATGAAAAGGAGGTGTTCCGTGAGTGCGTGTGTTTTTTTGTGTGTTGTTACTTACGAACACTCTTTTCTTCTGCTAGCTTGAAGACATCGCTTCTGAAATGGAGACCAGATTTCGACAACGCTGCCGAAGAGTACAACAAAGCAGGTAAGGTTCGGGCCTGGAACCAGCTCAATCACATCACTCAATCATTTGTGGGTTTCCCCTCCCAGCCACCTGTTTCCGTAACGCAAAGTCGCTGGACCAATGCCGCGACTGTCTGATGAAATCGTCCGACTGTCACCGTCAAAACCGAGCCCTGTTTCACGCGGCCAAGTGTCTCGATCAGGCCATACTGATTTGCAAGGAAATGAACAACCTGGGAGACATTCGCAAACTGGCCGAGCGATCGTGCAATCTCTACCAACAGCACGGTTCCCCCGAGTCTGGAGCAACCGTGCTGGACAAGGCGGCAAAGATTCTGGAACAATCGCAACCGGAGGATGCGCTGCAACTGTACAAACAGGCGGTTGACGTTGTTACAGTACGTATCGCATGGGAGAGGGATCGAGTTAGCACTAAAACGCTTTGGTTTCTAACGACAGATTGAAGATTCAACACGCCAGGGTGCTGAGTACGCTAGCAAGGTAGCACGGATTATGGTGAAGCTTGGAATGTACGATCAAGCGGCAGATGCCATACGACGAGAGATAGGATTGCACCAGCAAGTCGGTTCGGATGGCGCTATTGGGCGGCTAGCGGTTGCGCTGGTTCTTGTGCAGCTAGCTCGTGGAGATTACGTCGCGGCGGAGAAAGCCTTCAAGGAATGGGGCAACTGCTGCGATGCGGCTGAAGTGCAAACGTTGGAATCGTTGTTGCAGGTAAGTCGTGCCAAACGACAATCCGTTACCGTTTAATCGACGATCTTTATTGTTACTCCCTCTGGAAAGGCGTACGACGATGAGGATCCGGAACTGGCGCAGCGTGCCCTGTCGTCCCCTTTCATTCGGCACATGGATGTGGAGTACGCCCGACTGGCCCGGGACTTACCCCTCCCCAAGGGCGTCTCGATCGTACCGAAAGCGAATGTCATCGAAAATGCGGCGGCCTCATACGTTTCCCCCAACAGTGGTGCAGCGGGCGATGTAAGTATAGCACTCCGTTACCTGAGACACGCTCTGACACACTCGTTAATATTCCACGCTGTCGTTTGATTGCTTTTCTTTGTCGAAAAGACGCCCAAACCGCCGGCTGCCGACGATGACGACGAGGGTGGCCTGTGTTAGTGTGCAGTGGACTCCCGACCGTTGCCACCTATCCATCCATGGGGATATCCCGTACGAGCGTTAAGAGTTGTGTGATACTATTGCTTTTATTAATATTATTATCATTATGAGTATAGTTATCGGTAATTGCGTCAAGCGTGTAATATTGAAACCGTTGCGATAGCCGCCACAGCAGCTAGCAAAAAAACTTCTCTCGGTATTCTAAAGATTCCAACTACAAACAGCAAAAATTCGATGGTGAGTGTTAACGATAAACTAAGTATGCTGTGGGGCCTGCTAGGATGAAGAGTGAGGGTGCATGGAATAATTATTATCAGGTGTTACTTGCTGTTATTGCTGTTATTTTACTTTTTTACATGCGCACCAGTCATTTTACGAATAGAAAACCAATTTGCTCTGTCCGTTCAATGTTTTGTTTGTTTTCAGAGTCAAGATTATGAACTTTGTACAAGTTAAGATGATTATTTTAACGAACGATCTACGAAAACATAGACTGATTCTTGACCTTCAATTAGAGAACGGTACTACCTGTACTACTACATTACGTTATGGTTCTAACATTTACAGTCAGTTTGTCTCAATCTCTTCTGCCTATTTTCTGCAGATTTCTTGTGACTGGAGCGTGAAGATATATGAAAACGATGTATGGGATGAAAATGCAAAAAAAAACACACACACACACAATTATAAGACAAAATCAATATGATATTCTGAAAACGAATTTCCAAACTATCCAAATCTTCATTAACTATATATGTAAGTAATGCTTCACGAACCCAAATTCTAGTTTCCGAACGGGGGTACTAAGCCCGACAAATTGTGCTTCAAACTAAGCTGAAATCAATAACTTGTTACAGTGAAAAAAAAACTACAGCATAATAGTAATTAGAAAGCAAACTGAAAGCCCCGTGTCGATGCAAAATAGTTTGATAAGCCTACATTCGATGGCGGACGAATCTTTGAAAGGCGTTAACGGACGAACAAAAGAAGAAAAAAAACACATGTTGTTGCTACCACTGATGCACGACCCTGGTGTACTTATATTCGAAGCAGTAGTGAAACAACAGAGTAAAGAGAAAAATAATTGAAAAAACACGTTTGCGATAACGCGATGGAAAGAAAAAAATAAATCTTGTATCAGAAGCCTACCAGTAACTAGATGGATTGACCCTGGTGTGTGTGTATGAAATTTATGAATTATCAGCAAAGAGTAAAGGGGAAGAAACATACGAACAACACGAAACATTAAGAGCGTCCCCTCCGTCGTAGTGTACTCCATCGAATGAAGTTATCAATTATATTAATAGATAGAGCGATGAATGCACATTTGCAGCATGAACGCTAGCGCTGCATTATCATACGATTCCATGCCGTAGATGAGATTAGAGAGTTTTCAGAACATGGTACCGTAATCACGAGAGTCGTGAATGTGTATATTGAAACAGCGCAGCGATGTTCAGCAAACAGAAGATAGTTGGCCAGTGAGACGGGAAGGTTGAAAGGAACGTAGAAACGTACCATTTTCGTACCATTCCCATGCTAAACGTGGTGCAAACGGAGTAAAAATATCGATCATTCGCAAGGGTTAGGCAGCTACTTGGAACATTGAAGGTGCAAATGATTGAAACGCAACGTTAGCGACTGCCTCCGAAGTGGTGTCCGAAGGGACAGGATTGGCCGAAAACAACATTTGTTAACGTGCAATATTTTGATAGGTTTAATAACAAGCACATCGTTTGCCGGCGCAAGTTCTTTTGCTGCAATTGCATCGTACTGCTGTTATCTCTTTAAATTAGGAACCATTTTAGAAAGCCTCGTTTGCGTGTAGGTATGATGTTAATTTGCACGAATGTGCATCCGACCAGGAAGGATGCATTTTTATGTATTACACTACCAGTAGCACGTCAGAGTGACGAAGAGGAGCGAAGGGACGGTAACAGCAACGTAAAGCACACACAAGCAGAGCAATCCATACCGACGCAAAGATGCAACAGTGTAAACTACGGATAATCAGGAAATGGGGAAAAAATGTTAAAAAAGCACACACATACACACACAAATAATATAAACATTGTTTGCCCGTTATGCATTACCAGCAAGTGCTTGCTTTCGAAAGCGTTCTAGGAAAGGAGCAGGGGAGAGCTAATACACCTCCTATATCAACATAAAATGCACTCGACAGCAGCAGCTGCTGGTGTATTTCGCAGCGAGAAACATCAATTTAAGCTACCGCCGCTTTGACACCGGGAGCGAGGCAAAGCGACAGCACCGAGCGAGTGTGTGAGTGTTTGTGAGTGTGAGAATATTCCCTTAAAAAGAAATCAATAACTATTAGAAAATTTTATTCACCAAAGATATATGAAACCAAATAAAACAAACAAAACAAACAAAAATGTTGGATCGATGCAGCCGGTGCACGTTTCTCTGCTTCGACAGGCATGGAACGCATGTGAAGCGTTGCTTAGTGTTGAGTGTGAGCATTTGTGATGCAAACAAACGGGAGAAGTATCCACGTTTAATCATACCGTTTCGTGGCGTAAGGGCAGCTAGCTACCACAATCCGGCTGCTGCTGGGAAGAGCGGTAGTAGTGGAAAACAAACAAGGACAAAACTGCAAATTCGAGTGAATAAAAGCAACCATTTGTGCGGTATAAAGGTGTTCGACTTAACTGTGGTGCGGTTCGGCTATTTTTTCATTCTTTTGTTCTCCGACGTGAGCAAACTTGCTCCTAGCTGTGTCTCGTAACGTAAAGTACGGGATCATTACGGATCGCGATCCCGTGATTCCGCTAGCTAGCATTCCAAAAGGGCCTTACTTTGCCTATTGTGTTCGCATACTCATTGTACGTTGCTTTCACATTCAAGACTAGTGACCATTTCCAACACCTAACCAGGGCGGTTACCATCATTAATCCTCATTTCGTTATAATTCGGCTTGAAGCATTGCCGTGCCGATGGGAAAATGTTACCCACCGCGTTCTGCGCCTTACCCAGCAGGTCTTAGCTGTGGAAATTTGCGGTCGCTTTGTGATATGCTTTTTTTTCTTTCTTCTAAAGCCACTAAGCCCATCCAAGGGACATCCCAATCTGGGAAGATATTTGTACCGACGAATGGTCAGCACCGAAGAGTTTGGGAGTTTTGCGTGTCGAATTACGCTCCCAACGACCGCGATCGAGACGCTATTCGGAATGTTCGGAAGCTCGGCCGGGATGCGAAAAATGATCTCGTTAATCTTGGCAGGTCATCATCGGCTACTGGGGGATCAGCTTCTCATTACCGGGGTTTCTCGGGCCTTCAAGTCCTTCAAGTCGACCGAAACCCTTCACATGCAATCGTTGGAGAGTTTTACGTTCGGTAAAGCGAATGGAATTAGCGTATCAGGTTTGTCGGGTGAAGTCCGATAAAATTCCAACTAAGATGTTGCTTTCAAGTAACATGCTGATAGCGTAAAGCGTTGACGTTACTAATTACATAAAATCACATCTGCACTCGTTTTCAGCACGCAACATACGGTGCGGTATGTGCAAAAGACGAATGGCGACGATCGTGCACACACCCCGGCATGTTTGCATACACCCTTGGGAACGTAGGAGGGCTCTCCTAACCCTCTGCGCCCTCTGTCATAAACATCATCACCAACCGGTACCAGCGGAAGTAAGATTGAATGAAATTGGGTAAAAAATAACAACATAAACCCGACCTCAACCGGTGGTCCTGGGCGAGAGATGAAAAATCTGTCCCACTCCCACCTCCTCGAGCGGGTGCCTCCCCGAGACGTTAGTTACCATTACGCTTTCGTCGAGTGGACGAATGAGAAAATGAGAGGATATTGAAATGAACCATAAGATGGATTTGCGGGGCTGACATTGAGAACCAACCAACCGCCAGGGCCAGGGCAACTCCTGATGCAAACGGCAGCGGGCGAGGGACTCGGTACGAAGGATGGATTACGAAAGTGAACCTGGGCTGAAAAATAAAAACCATGAAAGAAACGCACAACGAGGGCGGTAAAGGGACAGGATGGTGAGAACTATAAGTGGCCGATAGTTGATGCCGGGCGATGACGGGCTGGGTACGAAAAGGGGTTGAAAACAACATGGAGTAGAGAGAGAGAGAAAAA
>JXXA01003707.1:0-14733 GCA_000956255.1 Anopheles punctulatus | reverse complement strand
CCCCCCAACTCGGCCCGGTTGATGAAAGCTGCTGGTATGGAATGCAATGTGAGGTCGTCGGACGACTTCTTCAAACAAATGTAATGGAGTTTTATCACGAAACAGAAAAAAGAAAAACAGGATGCACGAGTGCTACGCCACTTGGTACATAATGAAGCAGGATGCAATTATAGAAGGGTGAGTTGCTTTTTTCAAAGGTCCGCACTGCTTAGCACTAACTTTGCTGCTTTATGGAAGGGTAAGTATTTCATTTCAATAGTAATTCTGAAAGAAAATTTGAAAACCATCGTGAATGCTCTCAATAATAAAAAAACGCCGAAAAATCTAAAACTTTTCTTCTTAAAATATTGAATTTTGTAGCTTAGAATAATTGCTATTAACGTGTACAATGTGTCATAAATTATGTTTTATATTTTATCACCAAATGAGTCATGTGTTGTTCCAGAAATTAAAGTAACTAGAAGAGCATTTTGAAGAGATGAAGTTCTCCTTAAATGCCAAACGACATGAGGGATCTAATTGAGTGAAATATTTCATGATAATCTCTCAGGTGAAACGTTGATATGAGATTTAATATTTATGTGTGGATTAAAAGTTACTGCAAGTATTAGTCCTATTTCATTTAGTTTTGATGAGTTTTATAGATATTTCAAAACTATAAAAAACTATTACATAATCATATAGTTACGTATCATTTATCGTTCCCATGCCTCGTTAAAATGTATTTCACCGAATGTGTTGTGTACTAAAACAAACTCAGAAACATCGGATGTCGCTTTGAAAGGCTTAACATAGCTTGCGGCTTAGTGCTGGGAGGAGTGCGAGGAAGAGAACGGGGCTGTGTTCGTATCTACAGAGCCTGTGAACAGTGAAGTAACGCCCCGGTAGGATTCTGGCTGGCATTATCGGAAAACCACAGTAATTAGCTGATATTTAAGCCGTAGGACATAACCCTAACATCAGCCGACCGAACACCATCGTGCTAGGCCGGAGTGTATTGGCCGGATACGTTACATCTGCAAACGGATGGAAACGTTGACTACAACCGTCTGTAAGGCACGAGCAGCCAAGCGCTCGGGGAAGTGAGGAAAATACACGGAATCGGTACGAAAATAAGTTCCATTGTGCGAACAGCTTCTTAATTACCTCCCGCGTGTGCACGTGCCGATACTGTGGCAGTCTTGTTTATGCTCCAAATTATCAGCCCACCGAGGTGGATGTTGACCGCGAGCAATGCTGTTGTGCAGTTTTTGAACGTAGCTACCTCTTTTATGGTGCATCCCATTGCCCTGGAGAATTGTGTTTTGCGCTCGAGCTGTGGTGATTGTTTGTTTTTTTTTGTCGAGAGCGAAAAGAAGCGGGAAGGAAAGGATGGAGTATTTGTTGACTAAAATTAGTTTATTCTGTCTGCAGAAAGGCTTTCCGGAAGCTGGGTAACCTACAATAAATTAACATGGGACAGTTAAAAATTGCATGTTACTTTATAATTCTTTGTTTAATACTAGGCAAAAAAAGTGTTCAATTTGTTCCATCAGTTCAATTCAACAAACGAAACTCACCACTCACATTTCACCACTTTTACTACACGCTCCACGCTGACAGTTCGAGCAGTGAATGTAAACATGTTTGATTGAAACATTTTTCCTACGTGAACCCGATAGTGGCACGCTTTCCAACGTGTTGACGCGACGGAAATTGGAAATGCAGTCACTTTTGGTAAACACGTTTGGCTGCAGCACACGAACATTTGTACCGGCAAATGTCATGAATATGGAGAGCGCGATTCCCGCTGGTGGTAAAAGTGTCGACGTATTCACCTTCACCAAACATTCCTGCAGAACGAGCTCTCGCGAGGGAATGCTGATCGGAAATGATTGATAGAACGCCGACTGTGGAGTGGAGATAGCTTGCAGGAGTGTTTTCCATCCTGAGGTGAGAGGATCTTCCACGGGAAATGGATGCTATTTCGATTCTCCGCAGCACAACAGTACAGAAAGAGTACACTCACGAGCAGGAAAAAGGAAATATGAGCCACATTTCAAACAACTAACGAGAAAAATAAACAACGTCAAGCGCACCAAATGTGCAATGAATAAATATGATGCGATTGGAGTGATAATGAACGGTTTTGTATGAGAGCTGCGTGAACGAAACGCGCATCAATTTGCGATTTTGCATAACTGGATGGATCGAATTTAATTTCGATTGTACTGCCAAGGACCCTCTGAACAGAGTCATTAGTCATCGGTGAGATGAATCAGCATTCAGTCCTGTTCAATGGCTAGTTCTGTGTCAATGGTTTTTATTGAGCTCTTTTCCACCACAACCGACTCCATACTGTAACGAGTTAATTATCTATGCGTGCATTTAACTCAATTAGCGTGTAGTGGTTGACTGATGAAAGCAATGATTTGTGAACGTTGTTTGTTCGAGTGAATGAATATTTGTATAAATATTTTGAACAGTTCATTTTTAGTTCATTTATATTCAAAGTCAAAGTTATTAAAACTATTGCTAAAAAAAATCAAAAAATTGCTAGTACCGTTTAAAGACCGCTCTTGATTTGCTTTTCTTTTCAGGACGTATTGTTGGAGGGTTAAGTAAGCCAACTTCATTACTTCCTGTATTGCGTATAAACTAGCGATAATGAGCTCGTTTGGAACACCCTTCCAGCAACAGAAAATGTTGTTTTAACTACAATTTCATGAGGCACCGCACGCAAAAGCGGATGCGAATGACCGGTTTTACAGCTTCGCATAAAGTTGAGCGATAACACTGGCCGTCTTATGTGCGTTAAGTTGCACTAAATATCTATTACCAGGAAACCGTTTTCGAGGCGCTACGTCCGGCTGCTGGATTAGTGATACAGTTGGCGTTGTTGGTAAAACTTTGCTCTACGGACACACACTTAGTTGAAGAGGCATCTCTGCACTGCTCGAATCGTTCAGTTTATTGCATCAATTATGAAAGAATTTAATCATGGAAAAGTGTAGCTCCGTGAGCACCGGTCGTAAATTCGTGCCCTGCGCTGGTGAGCATTCGAAGGATTCACGTAGTACAACAAGCAACTATAGAATGTCACAAAATGCATCGCCTACTCTGTAACGTAAACGGGTGGAACAGGTTAAGCATATCTTGCAGAGCTTGAGTGATAAGCATTCTTAAGAATTTAAAACATCGGACTTGTATCTTCTCACGGGGTTCAGCAACAAAACTTCCTTGTGTTGACCTGCAAAACTTCAGAAAAATCCTTTTTCCCATGCAGTCTTATCTAGAACGTGCAAGACACGAATAAAACCATAACAACCACGTATTGACTTGACGTCAGCATTTATGTTTTACTATCGCACCAACGGACAGCAGACACTTCAGCGTCGCTCCTGTTGCTAGTGTACCAAGACACTACCACCGCAACCGTCATATTTCATTTTTATGGGGTGCTTCCGGAAGAGCAGCACGACGGCATCGGCGAAACTACACGGGAAGTAAATCGTGCGCCCGGTACAAAGTTGCCCTCGAGACTCGACGGTGCAGTGCAGTGTGTACGTGTGAATGTAGATATGAATGATTGTTATGATTGTGGCTGAAGTGAACAGCTTCTCGGGCGCCATCTCGTGACATCGGGCGTAATGTTGTTTGTTTATCTTTTATTTACTACGATGGATGAGTTTTTAAGCGCACATGGGTGGAATAAAGGACGACCTGGTGGTGAAACTGCTTAGATAAATCTTATCATTTCTCACCTTTTTTTTTCACTGCAAACAATTGTAAAGTCATTGTGAATGTTTAAAAGAGGAGTGGTAATAAAAAAAACGCACCGCCTTCCGGTTGTGCCGAATCAATGTTTCAATTTCGTTTATATATATTTTTTAGTTGCAGCTTGTGTTGTCTTTTGTGAATATGGTTTTTGTTGCCCGTTTTCAATGTGCAAACTCAATTACCGTTCACTCCACCGTTCTTTCGTTGTGCATTCACTTAGCAAAACTACAGCCTGTTTGGTACGCTGATGTGTTTTTCGTTTCTTCATCGTTTCGAAATAATTTAAATAAAAGCATGAAAATAAAGCACGAAATTGTGGGTAAAAAACATGCAGCAGGGTAAAGTAAGGTGAAATAATTCGATTACTCTGGTACATTTTCTCACATTCCGTGAAAGCATGACGACTCAATGTACTGAGCATAAATACATGAATTCTGAGAGTTTAATTTGTAGTTCTATCTACAATAATCATTTTGCTAAAATTCTACCCTTTTTTATCATTTGTTTTGCGTCTTTTATTAAATACTTTTTTTTTTGTTGGAATAAACGTTTATATCTCCATGCTTATAAAAACGTGAAACTATGATGACACAAACAATACGATGTGTAGCATAGCAACAATAGTCGCTAGATCGTTATTCACCAGTAACAAAATGAAACTATCCCGATCGTGTTCACAGCCAGCCGGTGCCCCAAAAGCTGAACATGAATTTGTCCTGTCAGGAAAAATGTGTTATGTTGCAATTTGATTTAGCTTTTGTTGCACCCAGTCCGGTGTCCGACAAACGAATTAATTTCGAAGCGAAAAAATAGTAAAAGAAATATATAACCGGATCAGGATAAAACCAAACACAGAGCGCAACACCGAATGACACAGTCGTGTTGGATGTATTGAATTTATTTCATTTCATACTATCAAAATGTATCCTTTTGCAGAACATTTAACCCGATAGCATTGGTACGGACGGATGCAAATCCGAACCCGAACGTTTGATGCCATAGGTCACGTAACAATGATAATAAATTGTTATTGCTGTTGGCCTGGTTGGCGAGGCTGAGGCTGAGGGATGCTGATGATGATGTTACGAGCGAGAAATGTTTCTAGCTGGTAACAATTATGGGGGAGCAAATGGTGGGTTAGAAGCGCTCGGCGATCGACGAGAGGAGAGTAGAATTAATGTGTCTGTTTTATGTACAACTGTGATGGTATTTTTATGATTGAATGGTTTTGATGATGCACTAATTCGATTAGTTATGACTTTGACTAGGGTTAAAATAATCCACAGGACGGATCGAGTTTTTGTACTCAACTTCCCAAAATTGTATCACATCCAAAAATGTGGCTTTTAAAATACTTTAAACTTCAAAAATTAATATCACACAAACAAACCCCTGCATTTCCCAAATGATTGGCAGCTGTGTGGATGCCGGCTGTACAGCGGTGCATGAAATAGTTCTCCCATGCGTGCAAGATTTTCCACCACGCTCGACAGCCTTTGAAAAAGGCTCGTTCCTCGCGAAGCTCACGATGCTCAACTGCAACTCGAGCACCATGACCGAAAACAATGTTGCTGCTCGCAAAAGACTCAACGGTAACGTGACGTGCAGTTCCGTATTAGTTACCGCCCGCTGTTGAGAAGCTCGCGATGCTTGAGCAACCGACCGGGTGGTTTGGGCGCTTTTCGCAACTTTGCAGCATTGTGCTAAAACCGCATACTGTTTGCAGCCGGATGCGTTTCGCTTGCCGTTTGCTGCAATCTTTCGAGAGCCACTTATATGAGACTATAAGTTTCATGTGCCAGAGCGGAGGTTCCGATACTTCTTGGCAGAAGTTTCGACCGCAGCTTGTCTGAAGAAAAGCGAATCGTCGTAGCGCTTCTTTCGTCTCGATCGGATTCCGGAATGATTCCGCACTGAAAGTTCCCATTGCTTTTTTAGCCGAGGACTCGCGTTGTTTACGGCATTTGTTTCACTACAAACGAAACCTGTTAGCTTCTAAATTTAAAATAAATGTTGAAATTTTTCGTTTCAACTGTTGCAAAATGGTAGATAGTCTGGGTTGTTCTACCAACATAAATTTAAAAAAATTAAGTTATGTGAAAGTAAAAGTATCACTAGCGAATCTTCCCAGTCACTAGTGATGTTGTGATTCATCCCATCGTTCAGGACGTGACTAATCGGTTTTTTTCTTACCTCGCATTCTACGCATGTATGTAGAGACACTACAAAACGTTTTATAGTTTACAAAAGGGGTTTATCTTTTAACCGACATTCCATAAAATTACTTTAGTTAAATCTATCATGATTTCTTTTTCCAAAAGGGAACAAAGAACGACAATCTGTTCAGACAGCTGTGAACAGTTGAAAGGGAGAATTTGACCTAATTTGCTTTGATTTGCCTGGAATAGAACGTGCAAACAAATTGATTCTATTCAATTGAATTTCCCTTTCAGCTTACCACATTAGCACACGGTGGGTTTTTTTTTTTGGTAGAGTCGTTTACATTAATTCCATTTTTTGTTGCCCTCCCCACCTACTTCTCTTTCATTAAATTAATGTGTAAGCTCTAGCGTACATATTTGAGCTTATCAGCATTTCTTCCGGTAGGCTTCCTGCCGGTTGAAGGGTTCCACAAAGTTGTGCACACATTCCAAACCCTACAAGCCCACTCCTCGTAAGCTGCTCGTATTTGGTTGTTAATCTTAATTTCAATCAACCCTTCGGAGCAGGAACAACGTGAAAGGGTTTCGGTTGGCTCTGTTTGGCAAAAGCCGGTAGGTCGTGTTACACCGGGCCGCTGTTCTATTTATTAATCAGTGTTTGCGTTTTCAACGCACCATGGGTTATGACATAAGTCAGGGCAAACCACCACCACGTAGTACGTATTGGAGAGGGCGCTTTATGTACGTCGCCTTACTCACGTTTCAACGTTCGCTACGTGGCGTGCGGAGGGCGCGGGATTGGAGCACGAGGGAGTCCGATGAAAAATGAGGTTGATATTTATGAACGCCACGCTACACGGAAGCTGCATAATTTATTCATGCAACGTATAAATGTGGTTTCTTATGCTCACACTGTCGCCCGGCGGAAAACTTTTCCGGTACGCCGTGCTCAACGCGAGTTTTGGAGTGAGTTTGTAAAGCTTGCTGGAAATCTGGACGTAGGTTTGGTGCTTAGCTATGATATCTTCATTTTTGGGCTTTGGAGAAAAGTATTGCTTAAAGTACCTGAACACAAACGCATAATTATGTAGCAGAAGCAACCAACCATCTTTTATCCTGAAACGATTCTTCAGAATATTCAAAGTCTAATTAAACGTTAAACCACGCTGAACAACACCAAGACAAAGCACCCGATGATTGAATTTAGATAAAAGAGATCGTACTTTGGCGTCAAGATTAACGTAGCATCCTTTTTCCCGAGTCATGGAAATGGCTGCAAATCCATCAAGCTAGCGTTTAATTAGAAATTCAGGACCATTTTAACCAGGTGCTCGTCTGGTGCAAAGCTTACGTGGAATTCTTAATCCACTGTGAAAAACCGTAGAGTTTTTTTTTCTTTTCACCGAAAGATGTTCCGCGTGAGTCCTTCTTTATTATCTGTAACCAAGGGCGTGAATGTTTGCCGCAAAAGGCTCCCACCTTAAAGCGATTTCTGGGAAAGAAGCTTCGCAGCGTTTCAAGAAAGAGAGTGATTATCTTTAATTTTTCCTGTAAATTCAATGATTTTCATCCACTCATTTTTTCACTGATTTTAAAACATTCGCCGGGAGAATTTAAACAACATTTTTTGTTTCAAATTGTTATAATAGAACATTTAAGCTTTTAGTAATTTTTGAAATAAAAAATTCGACCGACATTAGTGTTATGTTGACCCAGTTTTTACGCTTTCCATCTCAACCTTCCTACTCGTTTGAACGGGATGTTTTAGGCCAGGCTATACAATCTGACTATAGTTTTCCGAAAAATTAGTAATAAAAAAGCTGAGTTTAAAAAAATTTTAAACACGAGGTAAATCATAAAAAATGATGAATAAAACGTCTTAAACTAAAACTTCCCGAAGAACAATTCAGCCTCATTTTCTTCTGGGTATTTGATCATAAAAAACCTCTTTTCGACGTGGCTTTTCCCAGGTGGACAACCAGTCACCTTTTTTATTTTGCTCCCTTGAAGCTACACATTTCGGGGATTGAAACCTACCTGGCGAGTTGATGGAGAAAGTTTCGTAAAAATTTATTGCAAAACCCAATGCGGAAGTGTGCCTGAATCCTCTCTCTCTCGCTCTCTCTCTCATTCTCAAGAAGTTCTTGTGAAACTACAATTAAGCATGGAAAGTACGTGTCCGGTTTCGAATGAATCTTGGAATCGGGTTTTATATGGGAATAGGATATTTGGCAAGAAAAACCTGTAAAACAAATGTGTTTTGCTAAAACTAGGTGATGATAAAGCTATTTGTGTGACAACTTACATCCTTTCCTACAAAGGTTGCAATCGTGACACGTTTATTTGGCAATAAATGATGTTTTTCCTTCTTTCTCCGCGCCGTGCTCCTCTTCTTTTCATGATAACTTGTCTATTCGTAGTGTTATTTTCGGGGTTTACACTAAACACTTCCTAAACGAACATAACGCTAGGCGTTGGGAAAACGTTTGTGAAACTATCATACCATCGTTTTTCGAAGCAGTTTGCATAACACGAAATTAAATATTCATGAAGTTCTATTCAAATTTAGTTTTTTTTTCATGAAGGGTTAGCGGCTAACTTTTTCTTTCAGCATATGTAGCATTAGGTTTCTATTTTGTTCCTTATAAATTTTTGAATCGTGAGTATCCGAGGATATTTCTACCCTATTTCTAGCCATATAATATATATGGCTGTCGAAAATTAACTTCCATCATTTTTAGAAGAACCGAGAAGAATTTTCCATCACTTTTAGTATAAAACGTGAACAAAGAGAATGCTAAAATTTAAATTTCAAAGAAAAAAAACCCATCTCCAACTG
Organism: Anopheles punctulatus; assembly: GCA_000956255.1. NCBI lineage: Eukaryota > Metazoa > Arthropoda > Insecta > Diptera > Culicidae > Anopheles > Anopheles punctulatus. Next base: position 5,973 of record JXXA01003707.1, on the reverse strand, counting down.
GGAAGCTATAGATTTATAAGTGAGTTAAAATGTTCAAAAGTTAAGAAATAATGCCCCCTTAAGAAATGGTGTTGATGGTCGGAAACGAAGCCAATTGCGCAGCGCACAAAAAGTTGTCCATTTCGGGTGGTGGCTGACCCAGTGGCGGTACAAACCACGATCGCAAACTCCACCGCACACGGTCGGAAAGTTTGGCCACTCCAAAACCCCTAGCTCACCAGTTTCTGTGTCCGTAATTGACTTGAAACTGATTGCGAAGTTTTGCCGCTGGCACACTCGTGAAGTATGACGAAGAAGCGAATGACTGTAAATGGTCATTTCATCGGGAGCAGTTTTCACAACAGTCGTGTTTTTTTTTGGCTGACTTTCAGTACGTACAGTTGCGGTGAGTTTCGGGAGCAGCGGAGTTTGCGCGTGCATTGTTGGATGGGTGAGAGATGAATTTTCTTTATTCTCATAATCAAAAGCATTCGGCAGCTGCTTATACTATTTAAAAAGAATGTTTGTTGTAGTTTGTTTGGGTTTTGGTTGTAGATTTCAGATAGTTATGTAGAGTTGAGTACCGAAATGCAGTCCTAGTTATTGTTCGAGTACCCCTTCCATGGAAGACTCAATGCTTAGCCAAAAGTAAAACACTTCACTTCGAAGCATTTCGCTCGCGGTGCTACCGTGCGGTGCGCTAGAAAAACTTTTAATTAGAGCGCCTAGAAACAATAGTCCCTTCCGTTTGGTTCGACCCAACCATCGACAATGATCAGAATTCAATACACACGGCAACCCTGCCCGACTTCCCGTGAACTCCGTGAGTAATTGATGGTCATCACGAAGGATTAGAAGCACAATCAACGGCCGACCGCCGTCTCGTAAAAGGAAGTCGAAATTTATTAAGTGGCAATTTAATTTACGATCTCCGCCCGACGATTGGTGCAAACTTTTCAATTGCCACAAATGAAACTTTACCGAGAGGGACGCTTTTGCCTTTCAAGATGATTTACTCGCACCGCATCAATTAGAACAGCAATTCGTGCCTGGAAAGCTTTTGTGAATTGTCTTTATGCCAATATTGACCATTAATATTTCTATCATTAACTGTACTATTAATGATTGTGTAGCTTATTTCAAAAGCCCAGAAGTATTCCGTAACAGCTAGGGTATTGTGCTAATTGACGGAAAACTAATGTTTCTAATAAATTATAACAATAAAAGATTTCCGTAAACTTGGCTCAGATGAAGTGATTTACGTTTAATTGATAGCAAAAGTTTTTGGAAAATAAAATGGAAATGGTCTGGGATGATATCTTAGCTAATAACAATAAAAAAATCAAACATAATAATTATTTTATTTCATATTTCATTTAATAATTCAATCCAACAATCGAATCCAATGAATAGTTAAAAATCGTGTTTGTGTTACGATTGCATACTTTTAGGCTGATACAAAAATTTAACGCATAACTCTGAAATTTTCAAGAAGTACAATTCTATCAACAAAAATTAAAAATAAATCCTTTGATACTACAAAATCACTCTTGTAAGCAGTAGAGCAAAGTGTTTGAACCCAACCACGTACTCACCTTCCCACGGCACGAACCACGGCTTAATGGTCTCGACATACGCTTTACCAATGTCTGCATAAATCCAGCATGATGCCACCGGTACGTGCGTGCGCCAGATGGCGGTCGGTTGACCACGCGTTGACCACGTGGTTCGAAGCTAAGCTAACATTCCGGTTGATAGCGCTACCGTTTATCAACGCCGTAGCCTACTCCATTCGATCCATCCGAGTAGGCGTCCTATTTCAAACCAACAACCAAAACAAAAAGGAAAGAAAAGAAACGAACGCACAACCTCCGAATGCAGGTCATCAGCTCCGTGCACTGCAGAACTTCATGAGGCTGGTTTGCGTATGTGGTCTTTGTTTATTGTTTGCTTTTCCGACTCGTCTACGCTTACGTTGAGCGACAGCAGCGTCCGGAGCAGGAGGATTCCTTCTCCTCCATCCAAAAAATGCAGCACATCAGCTCGGATTCGAATCGTTTAAAACACTCCACAAGGAGTACAGCAGATAATGCACGCCGGGAATCCTCGGGTGGTAGATTGTGTATGAATGTGTGTGCGCGCGCTGTTATGCTTGGCTATTGCGATTGCAAGAAGGATAAATTAGAATAGGCCTGCGGGTCCGAACGATAGACCGTCAGCATCGGTATCGTTCGCAGGGTGTAGACATTTGCCGGCACGAGTCGGTTAATGGAAGCGCTCATGCATCGTTTCCTCGCCAGCTGGTGTGCCCGAAATGATAATCAACTTTTCCGGGAGTTCATTTTCCGCCGACGCGCGCGGAACCGGTTGCGTGCGGTGACGGCCGCACTGATACACGAAATATTATGTTTCCGTGCCTCATGGCTCGAACATGAGCGCGCGAGAGCGCTCGGGTGTTGGTGTCAATCAGGCAAATGGTTCATACCGAAACATAATAGAATGCGGCTCGCCTGGCGGTAGATGTCGTGCCCTTCAGGGAAATCGATTGTGGCGATGAAGATTATCGTTTTGGGGGAATCTGTGTACGGTGCAGGCGGCGGTTGATCTCGGTTTTCTTGCGGGTGTTTTTCGTTCTCGGGTTCTACGTATTTGAAATGTGAGAGATTACTTTATTGTCTGATGGCATATTACTCAGATGGGGAATGTGCTATCCGAAATTCGATCGTCACACAATGCGTCTCAACGGCGGTGGCACGGCGAGGGAAAACAGATGCGATCCGGTATCGGTTTCTGTCACCATTCAGTCGTATCCGTTTTCATGTGAGAAAACTGAATGCTGAAAGCATTTTACTTTGCTGTCAAAAGAAAACAAACAAACAAACACAGTAACGTTTTGCGATGAGGAAAGATTTTATAATGTCCACACAGTAATGTCGAAATTTATTACTTAAAACGAGACATTAAACAACTTCAAATCGATTAAATGAGCCACCAGTGAAACTGATCATAAAATTGGATGAACGGTTCGCGACACGTTTTCACGGATTTTCAGAGCTCCTCACGAACGTTCCCATGCATGCAGGCACCAACACCCAGCAGATCAAAACGGCTGTGAACCACCAGCGCCATATAAATCCTGTACCGGAACATAACCGGCAATAAATATGGATAAAAGATACTTTATGCCGAGCAAACACGCTTATAGATTATGATACTTGCATCAATAACACTCGATTCAGGCGTTTTCGCTCTTGTTCTCATTCTCTCTTCCTTTCTTCACGTTCGCTTTTACCTCTATTTTATTTCTGTTTACCTCGAATTCAAATCCAGTTCCGATCTAACGCCAACCGGCGTTGCTTTCACCGGAAGCTCCCGGGAGAATTATGTTTTATCATCCACTGCTCGTGCTCACGATCACGCGGCTCGGTAGCTGCGAGGCTTAGGGTTTCGAAATCGTAACAGCACTGTAGTCGGCCACGGCGAATACATCAGCTTCTTGTTTCTTGTTTGAGGACAATGGAGGCGCCTGGTGGATAAAAGAAAAAAAAACTATATTCGCTGCAAAATGAAGCGAGCTCTGCTCGCATCGATTTGATTTTTTGATTGGATTCCTCCGGAGAGGCTAAGTGGGTTGCCGCGAGGGGTTTAACATTTTGTGCCACCTATACCATGATTGATTACAGTGAGTCTCCTCGGCGCGGGTGGCAATTTTATTCAATTTTGCAATCGTTTTCATCGGTGAATTTCGCTCAAATGACTTTAAGTGGATGATAATTTGATGCTTTGCTCGATTTTTTCTATTATTAGGCTGGAATTATTGATAAGGGTCGCACTGCTAATAAACGCTATTCACTGACTTAGCTTCTGTGCTGCATTCAATCGTTCGACTTTAAGTTTTATTTACATCGTAAGATGAGTTTAAAGCTTTTCGCTGTACATTACTCATTCATGACGCCACTCTATCCGGGTTAAAACAAATTCAATCCCTGGCTCTTTGTTAACCCGCAGGTCAGGTTTGTTTTTTATTTGACTGCGACGCCCGAACCCGAGGCAATGCATGCACAAACATTATTCATGTTGCATCATCATTTTTTGAATATTCATCCACTTTCCGCTGCCAGCTGGTGGGTACGATTTGTTGCTTCCTTTATTACGAAACGATTTTTGCTGTAAGCCAGTTTATTTGCCAGTTTAGTTGGGACGGTCTCGAAATCTGTGTGTGTGTGTGTGTGTGTGTGTGTGTTGGTGAATCTGTTGCCTTGCTTTTGAATTTTTCCCAGCGTGTTATGCGTCATTTTGTGCTGCTGCTGCTGCTGCTGCTACTACTACTCCGTTGCCTTAATCGCATTCAGATTTGCACCACAACAGCTGCACCGTTTCCGAGAGCAGCGTACACGGTAGCAGCAGGGAAGAAGATATGCATGGCAAGCAATGCTTCAAAATCCGAAATCTCAGCCACGAAGCCGACGCTTAAGCCGGGCACGGCTGAAGCCGGTTGCCGAGGATGCATCAGCTGCCACAACAACCACAGCAACGATTGAAATACAGACAACAGGCACATGCGAATAAAAAATAAAAATAAAATAAAAAACAGGAACTGAGAGAAGGCTAACGATGCGAACACAAGGGGAAACAATTGCAGACGCAAGACTTGCCAGCGCATGTTTAATGTTTGAACAGTTGGTAATGCATGTAATGTACTTCTGTAGCGACCGTTTCGTTGCTAGGGAAGATGTGAGATAAAGGTTTTTTTTATATCGTCACTTGAATGTATGTATGCTTACGTTATCAAATTATGCTCTCCATTTCGTGTATCCGTGTTTTTGACATTTTAACTTGCTCTTGTTGAAACAATAGAGTTTAACTTTTAAAAGGAAACGATGTATCATTGATTAAAACCCATTTTCCAACTACATCACCACTTAACTTTGTGTGAGCAACGCCTAAATGTATGCTCTGTTTAAATACTATCAATTACATTATTTCTAAAGAAAAAATATCTAAGCTGGCTTCAAGATGAGCTTTTTTTACTGAAAACATCATTATTTCTCAGAGTTTTTTGGAAGCCGTCCTAATTTTGCTCACCAGCCAGAAGACATATTTCCTGAAAGCGCACATGCTTCCAATTGAATGTGAAATCTGGTGAGAATTATAATTCTTCGCACCTTATTTCCTACAGCACAGTTTATCGCTCCGGTAGCGTTTCCGAACGCATTAAACCAAATCAATTGGCTGCATTCGCCCGTACCAGCTGGGAGCAATTGCAGCTAACTTCTACACGATCGTGTTGAAACGGCCCGCAGCACCTTGGCGTCATTGGGTGTCATAAATTCTGCCCGAAACAATATCACAGAAAAACAGACGATCGAAAATAACTTCCGTGCGTAAATTGAGCTCAGGGATGATGTACTGGATTATGAGCCTCCCCGCGCTCTTCCTCCTCTTTTGGGCGGTGCTCCGATCCGAACCCGAACCCGTCTTCTAAGCACGATCGGTGCAGCCAGAAAGCCAGCCAGATGCCACCCGGGGGACCGATAATCGATGGCGGCAAATGCGAGCAAAAGCTCGCCGGTAAGGGTTAGAGCACTTTTAATCATTGCCGGTGGGATTCGTTTATACCAGAACTGATTGAGTATAGCCGTTTCAGTCCCAAATTGAACCCGGCTACGAAGATACGCCGCAGCAGCAGCAGCAGCAGCAGCAGAAGCCAATGCCAGATAGATAGGTTTATGGTCAACCCGGGGCGAGAAAATACTCTAAGCTGAGCGAGACTCAGGCCAGCAGTGGTCAATTAAAAGCCGGTACGCTTATCGGTTCGTTGCGCTGTCCAGCATGCGGTAGGATTGTGTGTGCTGCAGACTGCACACGGGAAGGAACGGGATGGTTTTATGTTATTGTATTTTAAGTAAGACTCTCTGGGCGGATTATGTGTCTTGGTGTTGAGGATTTCGGAAGTCAAACGTTCTGGCAACTAGAGAAGCTAGGATTTTGTAT
>JXXA01003702.1:0-14858 GCA_000956255.1 Anopheles punctulatus | reverse complement strand
GTGTATTCCGTTCGCTTCAGAATCTTCCATCCTGCGAATAATGCCGTGAATGGTATAAGGGATTAAAATTCAATTAAAAGACGAAACTAAAACCATTCGAGTTTAGATTTGATTTCGATTGAATAATAAATGTCACAAAATAAAGCTCGTCACATTAAATGTTGAACCTATGTTTCCTTATTTGGTGCTTTAAGAATTTATTCCAAAATAATACGCACTAATCGATTTCTTCAATTCAACGAGCTAAAGATCGTTTTTTAAGCTGCAGAATTAACGATGCTTAACAAACACACGTCGCGTATGGTTTTCCATGTCCAACCATGATAGAAGTTGAGCGAGAACAATACGAGTGCGAACTGATTTTGATAAATCTCACACCGTTTAGCATAAATTTGAATGGTAAACAAGATCGAACGCATGGATTAAAATGGATGACGGTATTGGAAGCCTCAAGCGGTCTGCTATCAGCCAACCGCCAAAAGCGGGTTTTTAGTTGAATAAAAGCCCACAGATGGAGTCAGATTTTTAAGCACCATGAAAATAACATTATATCGGTTCTACTATCAGAAGTACATCTTCTATGCTGCCGACACAACTGGTTGTAATCTAAGTTGAAAAATGTGTATAGTCCTGCGAAATTTTTATAGTTCCACATAGTCCTGCGCAAAACCAATATTAATTAGTAGATTGTATCTTAAACTATACACATTCCTACAAAGTATTATGCAAGCCGAATTGTCGTTACTGACAGAAAGTTCTCGAAATTCCTGTTTCAAAGTCAAATGCAAAATCATAAAAATGTATTCAATTTGAAGTTATTGTGGATCACAAAACACCACACAAATGGCTAAATAACCGACATTTTGGACATTGAACATGTTGGTGGATCTGATGCTCCTTATTACCTGAATCGAAAAGATATTACCACTGTACTTTGTAACGAACCGCAATTCACATCGATCCTTTGGACCACTCAATCCAAAGCAAAATTTTTGTCATAGGTTTGCTTAGAAAAAATATACAAATATGTGTGATGTACAAAATATAATTTAGCATCATGACGGATAGCATCATGAGTCTATCATATCACATCTCTTGAATATCCGATTAAAACTCGCTGATTTAATTCCATGTTACAGAAAAATATGCCATATGGGAAACGTATGAAAATTTAAAGTGTTAAGCTTTAAAACATTGCAAAACAGCTTTTTGAAAATAGTGCAGGAAAAAAACACGGAGCAGTTTTGCCGAAATTCAGCACCAGAAGAAATCCAGGGCAGATGAAAGAAAGATTATTGTGAGCAGACATAATCGCGACGATAAAGGTTGAAAGTAATTAAAAACAAATAAGCAACACAAAAACTAATCGCCATATCCTCCGGCAACGAAGGTATGTGTGTGTGTGTGTGGCAAGCAAGTTGTCGACATATGCACGCATTTTTGCCAGATGCCACCTTTTTTGCTTGCGTCCAAGTGTCGCAACCATCCCTTTCCATCCAATCCGGCTGCCCCCTGTAAGGCTTAGCTTTTATATCGAGCTTCTATTTTTTCATCGCCCTAAGGCAAACAAGCAAAAACGCACAAGCTTACACACAGCATGTACGGGCAGTTGGCCACCGATGGTTAGCCCTCTGCCACCTCGCAGCAGACAAAGTGGTTCTACGTCGAGTAGCAGGCTCGATTACGGAGGATGTAAGCATTGACGTCGGAGCGCCGAGGCTCTACAGCAAGCTAGGCAGCGGTATGAAGTGTCCGCCGAGAGTGGGACTGAAATGTAGCACTGGGCCGCAAAGCTGAGCGAGTGTGCTGAGACCAACTGTCGGGACTGTCGATTTGATTTCTCCTGATTCGGTGAGTTATAACTTCCTGTCCGGCGGTGCCAAACACCGAGCAGTTCGGCGAACATCTGGAGACCAGGGCAGGGCATATAAGTTATCGTCGACTCAGAAGGCTCATGACTTCTGATTTGCCTTTTATTGCGCAATTAAAACACGAACGAATGCGACATTTTATTACGAAACCTGCTAGCCAGCAGGTTAGCAGCGTTCATTTAACCAAACGAACGATGTATTGCTTACGTACGCACAAAGTATGGAAAAGCTCTCGTGGTACTATACGAACATGTACCGCAGTGTTAGACTGCCTTATGGCTCAAAAGCATCTTCGCTCAAAGAAGCTTCCCCTTGTAAATAATCAGGTCAACGGGAATGTATACACGCAATTCACGAAACACAGTTCAATAGCCGTTCTTACATAAGCGGTGAAATAGTTTCACTATTTAATCGAAATTTCAACTACTCTTTAAATCCACTGCTAAGTGCGCTCGTCCCAATCATCGCTAATGAGATTATCTCATCGCAGCGTAGTGGAACGCGCAAATTAAACTGGAGCAAATGGCCGTTCTCCTGCGCAACTATGTCGCTGATACTCGAAACGCCAACCTAAACGATGCTGTTTCGTAGCATAATTTGCCTCGCAAAAAAACGTCACTCAAATCATTGGATTGCGTTCATTACTCTTTCGTTCGCCCAGTCACACTCGCCCAGTCGAAGAAAGGTAAATATTGATACCAGTTTCGTTCATTTTCCTGCTGCTCCAATTCGAACTTGTTTCTTAACTGCCCAAAAGCGTTATGTCCGTATCTTTTGGGCGGATGGTAGGAGTAAAAGTGTTGTCCTGCTTTACGCTATTCCGAACCCATTTTTATTCGCCATACCAGCCTGGGGACAATTGTATCGCACAGTCTAATGGGACCAGCAATGGCACAAAACAAATATAATTCGCATAAACACTTTTTTAATAGGAAAAGAAATGCACGCCTCTTACATCTCGAACGCGCTTCCTCGCGCAACCATTCAGTATTAGAGTTGACCCATCGCATGAAATAGAGCACCAGCCCACCATTAAACTAGACCTACTGCTGAAACCTGTACACACGACCAAGAAGCAAAAAAAAAGGAAAGCAGTAAAACATAATTTGTCGTTGACATAACTTTTATAAACAAATCAATCTACTTTCTTATCTACGATATAAATCTCGTGTTGCGGGTAGGCGTCGGCTCGCCTTATGGGACCAAACGTAAACCGGGACGGTGTCTCCGGGTGGATGGGAGAAAGAAATTAAGTAAATAAATGGGTTGCGGCTCGGTCGGCGCGCGTGTGAGGCCTTTCTTTCGCTTTGCCGATCCACCGATGGATTTGGGCATTTCAGAGCGAAGCGCGAACGATTGCACAACCATACCAACCACCCAACTCAACTCGGTTGTCTGTGAGCGTGCTCATAATTTGCTGTGCATGTGCATCTTGCTACAATACTATACTCCAGTTTTTTCCCCGTTTCACGGTGCCATGCATACATTTGTGTGCCGATTTTTTAGCACCACTTTAAATTTTTATGTTAACTGTGGCGGTCTTTCGTAAGACGAAAAGTGAAAGAAAACATGTGGAATGTGGTTTATAACTGAAATAAATGTATTTTCATGTCCTCATGTTGTAATGTATTACTTAACTTGTTATAATAATGTCTCTTCCAATTATTAAAATATATTCAACACGGGTGTCTCACTAAATGAATCAAATCTGGAGGAATAAACTTTCAATATCGGTATAATCAAATTAAATTAAGGTAAACAATAAAAAAAGATTTTAAAATTTAAATCCATGATTCATATAGTTTGTATTAAATAGTGTTTTCCAAATGATAAAAATATTGCATACTTTCAATATGTTATCGAAATAAAACGAAATTATCAAATATTCTTATACAACTACTTTACACCTGATTAAAGTAACGTCGCTTGACTGTGAAGTGCTACCGAACGTTACTATTCTCGCCATGGGGCCAAGAACAGGTCGTATCGCTCGCGTCGTCAAGAAACGTTCCAACAAAGATAAAAATTATGCATTGTACTATGATCGGACACAATCAACATATCTTCACGACTAGCTCCACATGTTGTTGTCGGGGCGTAGTTCAGCTCAGTACCTCTTCCCGACTTCAGTTCTTCTTCCTCTTCCCGATATCAGCCCGACCCAACATCGACAAATATCAAGGTTAATTTCTGCCAGGAACTTCATTATGTGCACCCGTAGCCGCAGTACAACCGTATCGATGTAACCTTTCGCTGTGTTTTAAGTTTTAATTGCTCGGTCCACTTAATCGGAGAAGCCGAATGTACGTGACCTGCTCAACTAGATTATTCTATAAGTTACCTTTAGGAGTACGCTTGTTTCAAAAGACGTTCAAGACCATACTCGCGTTTTACGTTTCAAGGCGGTCGATTGCTTTTTTTGCTTGTAAACAACTGTTCTTCTTTCGCTATGAATAAGATGTCTAGTGCTGTAGAAAGTATTGCGTTGTAGGAAAAAAGCAATTCGAGGGAAGACTTTAAACCCATAAGAGTTAATTAAAATTTTACCTTGGACGTGAAACAAACAAAACATCCCTTGAGTGCAAAAATCACATTCCTTTGTGAGACTCATGAAATTTTGTCAGCACATCGAGTGCTATTTAAGGTCAGCATGTCTTTCCTGTCTATTGGCACGTATTTTTTACTGGTTGAACATATAGAAGATTTTTATTGTTTTATCGTGTTATGTCAATGTTATGTACACCTTTCACAAACCAAATGTTTCAATAAGCATACGATTTGAAAAAGCAATAAATGATTAATTTGTTGTTGTAAATTGCGTGCAGTCACTCATACTTCGTAACCACACTCTCCACGATATCGTTAGTTTTTATTTAAATCGAAACCACTAAATCTGATAAGCTCCCGGGAGCCATATTTAACAAAGTTCAAATCCAATCCCTTTCCGCCGGATGTCAAAGGCGCGAAAGTGCTGTCAAAGACTGCAGGTGAAAATGATCCTCCCGGAGTTGTGCGATCTTTATCGTATCCGGCCAGATTCGTATTCCACGCAATTCCGTATACCCCATCCTGGTCGATGATCGGCCTGCCGTCAGCGGCACAAAGATAATTTCCCGTTCCTTCCAGCGTACCACTCTGATTCCGGTTGTCTCCTGCGGTCGGCTTAGCTCGCTAAATTTTAATCTTCCAAACCAGGTGGCTATCGGGCTATAGCCGACTGTGGCCGTGCGAAAACTCTGATTGTCAACACTTGCACACCTCCGGCGGCCTTACGACGTGCCGATGGTGCCAATCAATCATCCTCAGCAATGCCCAACAAAGCATAAAGGGGCCTACGGCCTAAGAGAAAGATCACGGACGTCTTTCACGCCGCTGCAAGCGACGTGCTTATTCGCCGTTTTTGGCAATTTATCTGAAATTGAGCGGGAAAGTTTGACGACGTTACGGACAATTTTTATCCGCCCCATCTCGATTTCGTATCCCAGCCCCCTTGTCACGCTGTATGTTTGTGAGCGTGCTAGTGGCTGTGTCAGTGATCAATCTCGTTCCGCACCTAAGCCAGACGTCTCCCCATTCACACCCCTCTTCTGTTGCTATTGCTGCATCCAATCAGTGTAAAAACACGGCGCGGTCATAGACCTCTAGCCAATTTTGGCAAATGCGTTTCGCGAAGAATTTAAAACCGAAAAAACTCTGCTCGTTTCGCTTACGGCACTGAAGCTACGCCAACAAAAAATAACACGAAATATGTCGAGGCGGAGGTATTATGTCAGATAGACGGATTTTATTTGCATACCAACGATTTATGTTTGATTTTGTAGAATCCGTACTGTACTCTTTGCTGTGGGCAACTATAATTTATGACAAATTTTCCATTAGAGATTATCCAGAATATTATTTATCTTCAAAATATCATGAAATGTTTAAAAGGGCTGATCGAATGAATAAATGGCGAATCGTAAACCGAAAACCCACATTCCAACCTTTGTCCACACAGAGAATTGAACAAAAATATAAATATTGTACTTAGATACTCACCGTACACTACCACTTTTAACAATAATGCTTGGAGGGTTGTGATGTAAACATATTTCCTCTAAAAACACACACTAATGGCATACTCAAATCTAACGCATTTACTATACAGCTAAGATGCTCCCAGAAATGCACCACTCATTCCAAGTGGCTTGGATTAACATATTTTCACTTTTTATTGTGACTTATTGCTTTTCACACCAGCGAGTAAGCAGGAGAGTGGAGATTTTTCGGCTCGACCGATGCCGGCAGTTTATGTCACCCGGAAGCATTTACGTAGCAAATCCACCATATCCACCTGTTTTCCGTCCGGAAAAGGCCAAATGTAAAGCATTTGGATGCGTCACATTGACCGTGATGGATACGTTTTCTCAACCCACAGAGTAACAATTTGAAAGGGCTTGGGAATGATTTCAAACACCTGGATGGAATTCAATGGACTAGAAAGATAACACTCGTTCGCCTTCCCACTATCAATCATGGCGAGCTGATTTACGATTGTTGTGTTTAAACAGCTAGCCTTCAATTGGTATGTTAACTATAAGCTTTTGTTAGTCGTTACAACCAGATTTCAGCCCAAACAGCACCTGTTCCATCTGCAACTTGCCCTGCTATAACGACACATTTTCTGCATTCGGCTTATGTAATCACGGAAAGTGAGCTCATTCTCCCTCGATAGTGCTCGGTATCGGTGTTCAATTGGAACAACTTTTTCTCCGGCCCAAAAACCACCAAACTTGCCACCATATTTTAATGTCAAAGATGACTGGCCAAAAATTATGCGACCAGAACTCAGCTTTGGCTTTGCTGATGCGAATGCCGATTGCGACAGGGTGTCGATGCAAGAACGACCACCGTACAATCATACTGCTGGAAACCGGCCGTCCTGCCGCCCTGTGACGGGCCGGGGGACCGATTGTAAAGCCATATACGGCAGCGCGGTCAGCTTGCGAACCTGCACCGTGGTGACAAGAACCTGCCTGCCTGCTCGCCTGGCTGACTCCGTAACCCATATATCTGAAACTACTTTCCAATTTCCCACTTCCCAGGCAAAAGCCCACGTTTAACGAGAGTCTGGAAGGTAGCCCTATTTTTCGCCTCCCAAAAAAAACAACAACAAAAACGACGATTTAAAACCAGCCACACCCTCACGGACCCTTGCCACCCTCGCCCGTATGCACGCAGGAAGCTGCGCCGGCTGAGCAGCAAGCAAATGGTAATAGGTGCAATTGCATAATTATCGGGTAAAGTAAAGTAACAAATGAGGCTAGTTCTTCATGGAACTCGCTCGAAATGAGACTAATCGAACGAACCAATCTTGGGATGTTAAAACAAGTACAAGCGCTATTATTACACAATTTTACACAGAATCGTGATACGGTTCGATCTTTCAACAATAAACAAACTCATATGGAGCTTGACATGATTTGTACAAACTTATAAAATTGACTTCACTTTCAAAAAAACCTTAAAATTAAACCATCAATTAATCACATTTACCGTATCCCTCCGGCAGATCCAAATGAAAGTAGAATTAATGCCATTCTCATTCGGCTCCTCCCAGAAAGCAATGTAAGTGCTTTAGTAGTAGTAGCCCTCTGTCGGGAGCAGCTTTCGTCCATTTTCGCGAATTTTCTTGGCACTTTGTTTGCTCTTCGAAAGCAATGTTCAACCAGTTGACCTTGAAGCTATTTGAGCACCTCACTCACTTCACACATGTGTCTTTTTGAGATGCCTTTGATTTTGTTGCTCAGGCTTCCTTTCCATTTCGTGACGAGGACACAACCACTTACTCCACCAACGGAACGGGATCGGCGCGCAGATTCGCTCACGGGCTTGAGGATGCGGTACACGAGGATACTTCCATGCTGGATCCTTTCACTTCTGTCGAACATAATTCGACAGATTTTGGTTTTTTTTAAACTTTTCATACATTTTTACCTACTAAATTATGGCGACCATGCTGAGACAGAATCCTTTAACTGTATTTTTGAGCAAGCTGTAATTTTTGTAACCATGAAAGCTTGCACGAGATAAACGAGATTCAATCGCACTCGGTCATAGCATAGCATACGTGACCGAGAATTAATTTTCGATAATTGAAGCTCCTCGAGGATGGAGTCTTCCGAGTGCTGGAAAGCAAAAGCAAAGAGGCTCACAATTTACTTCAAATTCAAAATTGATGCAAAAAGTGTAGATGAAGAATTTTGCACAAAGTGCTATATTTATCATAATAACTAAATCACATGAAATTGCATAACTATTAAATAACATTCACCGCCCGTAATTAACGTTCTACCGCATGGCTGATTATTTTTCAAATTCCATGGTACAGCTGACATATCAATTTCCCAGCGCATGCCACGATCAAGCGACGATCATGGGTTGTGTTTGTTCTGTTTGTTAACATCATCTTCACTTGCCAATTTTTGCAAACAATCGTGCTTGTAGCCCACATCTCTGCGTTGTGAGTAGGCCTAATCTAATTAATCTAGCTTCTTTATCGTTGCAGCAGTCGCCAATCATTCGCGGACAAGCTACTATACACCCGTCTCTGCACGAACAACGTGCACATGCAGCGTGCGAGCGAGCGAGAAACGATAATCAAAAATATGTTAATGCATCGTGCAGCCGCATTTCCCATACGAGCAATTTGCAAACATTATCAGCACATTCTCACCGCAGCCGGGAGGATTGGAGGCTGGGTCTGCATGATTTCGAAAGAAAAATACACACTTCACCCCGCCTAACAAAATGCCTTTATCTCGAGCAGTATCGATGCTAAACATGCCCGAGCAAAGCATGAAAAACGAAATGAGAGGGAAGGAGAGATGTAGAGAGAAACTGTGCAGCCTAACGGCGCCAGCCAGCCGATTTGCCAATACGCTTCAGTTCGCTTACATTATGCTGCGCTTATCACAAGCCAAAACCGAACGGTCAGTAACGGGTAAAATACCGCGAACCGGTGCGGGGTAGTACACATACACAAACACACGCTCAAGGCCGCTCACCGAAGGAATGCATACGCTAAAAGCGTGTAATTTTGCGTGCACCAACGAGCGGCATTTTAATAACTATCTTTCGCTCCGGCACCCCAACAAGAGCGTACGGACCACAGATAAAAAGTGTAACTACAGGTTGCGAATCGATGGCCGGTGATACGCGGACCCCTGCCGCTCGTCAATTTTTGACAGACGGTCTAGTTGCTAGGAAGCAACGACATGTTTAACGAACGCACCGCATATTATTGATTTAGATTTCCTCCGATTGCGTAGCTTATGTGACCAGAAGAAACCATCTCGAACGAAATTTGCGGTGCTGCCTTTGGCTGGAGGTGAAAACATGCATCCATGCCTGATCTGACGGTGCTCATTAAGCTGCCTCAAACTTTATCGTTATTCTAATAACTTACTGGAGGTGCGTGGAGAGCGTGCAGGCTTTCGAGATAAACGTACGTATGACCCAATCGGTGCGGGGCCACTGTGTACGAACAGCTGTATAAGTAGCTGATAACGATTGCCGCACCATAACTTTCACCCTCATTTGCTCGTTCATTCGTGCGATGTCGCCTCGTTTGCTCAATGAGCTTAGCTAAAAAGCTTCACTAGGAAGGTAACAACCCAACCACCACACACACAGAACGAACTAATTAGAAGACCGTGGAGCGTTTGTCACGGTATGAGAAAGTGAAGAAAATAGTAGCAGGAGGGAAAGAGGTAGAGAAATAGTAGGTGCATACACCCAACCACGAAACAAGCTTGCCAATCTACCCCGTCCAACGAAACGATGAACGAAATTGGCCTACTTGTTTTCGCAATCCTTAACCAACGACACGGTAACCGAAGCGCACTGGAGCAACCGAACTGGGGTGAGATTTGGGTTCGATCTCTGCTCCAAAAGATTCCATGCCGTATGTGATTATGCTTGTGAGAGACCCGGTCTGTAGCAAAAATCATACCCTCCCTCGGGTGTGGCCTACTTGTGCCAACCGTGTTTACTCCATTTCGACAATTTGCTACCCCAAATACACGCACGCACGCACTCATGTTTGTCTTACGCGACCGTACAAATGAAAGGGTAGAGAAAAGCTTCCAAAAGCACCCACGGTCTCATTTCCTCAACACAAAATGTTTTCTTCTCGCACACGCGCGCTCATGAGTGCTTCCATGCGATCGCTTATCTTCACAAGATCGGCGTTCTAGTGTCCTCTTGCGGCTGTTTACACTGATTATCAATGTGGTAGGCTTTTTCCTTCGCAGCCAGTGGAGCTGCTAGAGCGAACTAATGATTGATAATTCGAACGAATTGCTCGCACTAGAGGGTGTAATTATGGACAAGGCACTGTAGGGTGCGTGAGGTAATGTAGCGTGCTCTTTGCTTGCTTCGTAATTAGCTATGCGCGTACTCCATCGATTGTTTCAGTGCTAGAAGCAAAGCAAAATATACGTATAGCAAACGATAAAATTTGAAACAAAAATATAACAGCGAAAGGATTCTTTTTTGCAGTTTTTTCAACAAAACAAAATATCATGAAAAAACAATAAACATCAATAAACTTGAATTGAAATTGCAATTGGAAATGCAATGTAGATAGATTTCAGAATACTGTTAGTACATACAATACTAAAATTAAACATGAATATATTATTCTACTCCAACGACCAAGGTAATCGTGCGCAGTAGACTGTTAATAAATAAAACCACAACTCGTTCACGGCGCTGCTTCCATTTAAAGCTGCATTAAAACCAAATGTTTGCCCACCAGCGTCTTATCTCCGCCAAAGTTAGCCAACAGGCTCAAAACCGTTTAGCTATCCACTCCGTTCGCCACTTTGTAGTATTCCTCGCCATTGCAATCACTTTTCGCTGTCATCGGTTCCATTTCTGCAACTGTTTATAGTGAATACCCACTGTCGGCTCCGTACGCGTTTGATTGGCGATAAATTATATTTTTACGGCACACTCGTTTTACAGTCCGGTCAGGAACACCGCCGGCGAAGTCAGATTACTCCGACGACAGTTCAATCCTACGGTTTAAGCCGGCATGCTGCTCATACTTTCTTCTGTACTTTTACAGTTGATGCAGGCTCGCAAAACTTTAGCTAGATTGTTTACTGTTTACTACGAGGCCAACACATAGGACTTTTAAGGGCTGTTATCTGGTGCACTGTCTGCCAAAGTGGACTACGCTCGCTGGTGATCGAAAAAGGAGCAAATCATGTTGAAATTGTCCTTAATTGGTGGCGGCATGCAATTTGCAACAATTACAGCTCCCATTTGTCTACCCTTTTTTTCCTCCTCGAATCTAATAATCCCTTTTTGCAGACACCTTCATGGGTGGTGTTGAGCGAGATACTTCCTTCGTAACCTTGAGCACCCCTGCCTGCATGTTGGTTCACACGCAAATCTGATTCGCAATAAACGTGGCACGCAATTTCTAGGCTAGGATCCGTTTGATAGTTTCAACGATAAATTCAACCTTAAACATGACACGATCGCTAAGATCACAAGAGCAGAGAGTGAACGGTGAGTTTTAAAAAAATAGATACTAGTTATTATAAAAACAAGAACGAGAATTAAAACAAGAAACAACCCTATTGATCATTTACTTTAATTTGAAAGAATATTTGTAGGCAAGTTTTATAGAAAAAAGTTCCATGTGATTTTATGTTATGATTAAAATTATCTCTAACTAATCGACTAACAAGAAAAATGAAAACTTTACCTTTAATGTCATAACAATGTAATAAGTTTTCATTTCTTGTGATGCCAGTCCACTACAATTAACGAAACTGAAAGAATCATAATGAAAACAACAGTAAAAGGCACACGCAACAACACACCGTAAAAGTATATCAAGCCCATGGGACCGAAAATGTATACGTATGACATGAAATATCACACCTGAAAACATGAAAATAAATTTTCTCATAACCTCCACCCGAGGTCACGCACAGGGAAAACAAACATAGCTACCGAAACGAAGAAAAACTCGTGTGCTAGTTGACAGCAGTAATAAATGTATTACCGGGTAACCTAATCAGGCGGAATCAATCGCACACCAGTCTTCCCACCAAGGCGCTTTCCGCAGAGCATGTGTTCTGAATTCAATACGCGATTGCGGTCCAAAAACGCACATTGCATCGTACTGCTTCCCGCCCCGAAGCAGTGTTTTAACCGTACGCGTGCGAAGAAATGAGCCAACCAGCGCATTAGATAGATGCTGCGCGGTGCTCAGGTTGCTTCGACTTCGTTGCGTGTTGGCCGAGTGCACTGTATGTTGTAGGCATGTTATGCAAATATTTTGTATCAGCTAACCATTGCTAGCTTTACCCCAAAACGTGTTGCCCCGACCATTTCTATCGGCGTGCGCACATTACCTCAAATTTTGTAGCGCTGTTTGGGGAGGGCTTTTTCACCCAGCGATACTTACTACACACTAGCGTCAAATGAAATTGGTCACATACTTCAATTTAGACTTGTATTTCCTTGTTTGTGCAGAGTGGTATACAAAATCAACGAAAAAAGTAGATATTATGCTTAGTAAAATGAAGATGACGTAGTTTATATGGAGTATTAAATATTCAAATTATTTGACTAGGATTAAAGGATATGTACTTAATTTACACATAAACGACTTTGATCAGTTAAAATGTTGTATTGTATTATTTACGTTTTGTTCTATGTTAAATAACCGGTCGTAAATTAAGCTACCATAAAAAATACACATCAGAAATTGACAATTTGTCACTTTTGAGAATGCTCGAAAACAGACTGACATATCAACTTACGGTTTAAAACATAAATCTCAATTTAAAAAAATAACATTTAAATTTCAATTGTGGGTCAGATCTGTGTTTTTTGTGCTACCGGAAGCAATTTAAACGCTCTGGGGATAAGGGTTGCAAATTAAAAACATTTGGAAACCAAAATAGCAAAATAACAATTGATACCCTGAGTTGAAATATGATACTAAACCATTTGTTGCGATTTTAATAAAGCTTCGTCATATTATTTTATTGTGGCATTAAGATCAAACATGTAAAACAAAACAAAATAAATTATTCATTTTTTAGCCATTTTCTACATTCGAGAGTTAAAATGAAATGAATCTGAAGATGCAAATGAGGAGGTACAAGTAAAATAAACAAAGTAAAAAGCTAGTAAAAACAACATCGCTTACGGACAGAAATGACACAACACGCGAAAAGTGTCATTAAATGCGTTCCTGACCCTAATATTGCCACCTGGTCAACCGCCACCTGCTGGCGCATAAGACGCTTTGTGTATTTTCGTTTCGTGTAAGCAGGATTTAAATAGTCAGCTCATATCGATTACGTCAGCATTGTACGATTACTTGGGACGCATTGTACGGCCCCAATCGAAGCTGACATTAGAATCAGGTGCAAACCAGAAAATGCAGGAAATGCATTAACAGCCACAAACTCTGGAAACTGCAATCGTGCACGGGGCAGCAACCATGTGCGTGTCAGACGCTTTGCGTCGTCGTTAATGCATCTACACACCACAGAAAGCACTAACTTGCTCGAGAGCAGTTTGGAATTTCGTGTCTTTTCGTGGTGGAAATGAAAAAAATGTGACCTAAGCCACACTCACGTTCTGACAGTGCATGATAGCTATTTGGCCGTGGTACAAAAAACTTTTTTTTTGGTGCAATCAGCTTCCCAACCAACCCAAATGGTTTGCATGCTCAGACGCAAACAGCGCATCGGTGAGGCAAGGTTTGTGCGGTTTGTGAAATGCCCAAGTGAAATGGTACACAATCGATGCGTTCCTGCAGCGCATAGGTGAAGGCAAAGCACACTTCACAGCGCCCGACGAAAATGCAAGGGCATGCGAGTATTGCGCGAAATGCATCATTGCACTCGACGTATTCGACCTGATCAGCTACCCTCCATCCACTAGCCTGCTTTGACGGGGCGAGATTCCGATCGCTCGAATTACGACGCGCGGGAGCAGTGTGAACGGAGAGAGAAATTGTATAATCAACCATGAGCGTTTTTCACCCCATCCTTTCTTCTCCCGACGCAGTGGCAACGCGAGACGATCGTTAACGCTTCGTCCCGCATGGTCGACCCAGCGAAAGAATTGTTGGAACCAACGGTGGAAGCCTAAGGTAAACGAAACTGACTCTGGGAACCAACCCGATACCGAACCGTGCGTTACTGCCCACCCGGTTGTCGCATTCGACCTGCACCAGAAATTATGCAACTCAATCCCAGCACCTCCCAGCAATCCCAGCATTCTTTGCCAAACATCGATGCCTTTGGTACGAAGGGAATGCACGGGGCAAACAGACAGAGAATAGCAGAATAAATAAATTCATACCTCTAGCGCAACCCGTCAATAGTTACCCATCGCATCGCTGTTTCGTTTCAATAGCTTCTCAAAATGCGGTTAATTAAGTCGAACATGCGAATTGGGCGCCTGAAGAAGGTTTCTGATAGTTTTTTGCTGTTACAGCAGCGCCATCGATTGTTTCTTCTTGTGCTGCTGTTGCATCTTGCTATAGCTCGGGACGCCTGACAGGTGTTACAGGCAGAGCATACTTTCTAATGGTTTTTTAATTTTACATTTTAACTGTCTCTCTTTCTATCCCTCTTACACACACACGTACCCTCATGCATGGTTTTACTTTTGCATTAGTTTCAATAACTTTCAGAGAGTTGAATATGCGCTATTTCAATCAATGATTGAATATTACACAAGAGTATTTGAATTTGGAAGACTTGCTTTTAAAATATCTATACATTTTTAACCTAAGGGTGTCGTTATTGAAAACCATGACATATGAATCGAATTTTCAGTTAATCTTTATTTATACATGTGATTTAGATACCAATTGAATCGCTAAACGATAAACGACTTAATTTTATAAAAAATATTTTATGTCGGCCGGTAGTAAAAAATATTTTATTTATTATATTATTT